>WJFB01000462.1:0-23146 GCA_009870185.1 Pygmarrhopalites habei
CCGGAGCGATTTTGACACCGCCCGGTGCAACAGTATGACTGCACCGTTTTTGGTGTCAAAATCATCACCGAATTGTAGCAAAGCTACACCGCCGGTGTTAATTCAACACCGTTTTGGTGACAATTTTGCTACCAAAACGGTACGGTCATGAATTTACTACCGCACTAATTAGAGTGTATGTATGTTATATTGTAGTATAGATATTTTAACAATAATAATAAAAAGATTATTGATTGCATTCGTAAGTGTAAAACTAAATTGTATTTTGTTTATAAGAAATTAACTTATTGCATTAAAATTTCTCACAACAAGCCTTCCGACAACACTCCTCATCTTCATCATCAATTTTTATACCCGGACCTCAAAATTCCTCAAAAATGTTTTTTGCTCTTGATGTGTCTTCATACATAATAATACGCATTCCATTTTTTACAAGTTAACAATCAGAGAGAGTAGCGGGAACACAAATCGTGATAATCCGATATTGACATATTATGTATTACTAAAGTCGCAACCTTATTTATAGCAGCACGCAATAGCTACTTACAATGTGTTAACTTATCATCATAAATTATAAGTATACAGGCTGATGTCAAGTTACAAATTATAAAGGACAAGGAATTTGAATGGGGGGACACTTTTCTTGTTATTTGCTTGTCAAGTGGTCAGTCCTTGTCCACACTAGAGTGATGATACAAAATTTGGCGTAATAATTTCACTAATAAAGTAAAGTATATAATAATCGTACCGATTGTGTTTGTGTCTGTGTGTAGTGATGAACATTTAAATGCAATTATTGCTCAATTTCCTAAATATACAATATATATTATCATCTGCATATAAAGCATTGAAACATGCAATGGATTTTCTGGAAATATTATTTTCCCCTAGTAGGAGTGTTTTCATAACATAAAAACGTTTCCAACGACAATGACGACGACAACTAGAACAATGATTATAAAGCAAAGTTTTTTCTTCAAAAAAAACATGACAAACTCTTTTCAATTTGTGATAATATTCCGTTTCTAAATTATGACTATCCAAGGAGGTTCCTCTCTAATAATAGCAATAGTAAATATAATATAAATCACTTGTAATAATGTAAATTAAACTAAATATTATATATGTTGATCTTATACTTGTATCTTCTTTCCTACATAGGATGTATACCGATTGACTGACTGCAGAGTAAAGTTTCACTGCACTTCGGTATTAAAATTCTACATAATAGCAGAAGAATTAACTTGATAAACTATTAATTAAATATTTGTACAAAGAAAATCAGACTGATAGTAGAAATACTGAGTGGAAATATACAAATGAGAAGAGAAAAGGATCAATGCTTTTAGTAGTCCATACATACTTATATAGTGAATAGTACAGTAATATATAAATTAGAAAAGCTAAATAGTATTTGTGTGTGTATTAATCTTTAGTACTCATAGCGAGTGGATGATGTAGAACCCATTTGAACACAAAAAACATTGAACTAAGGCGAAGCTAAACTTCAGGAATTATCGTGTTTGATCGATTTTTGTAAGTATTGTATGTGATAACACAAAAATATATAATATTATGATATTCACAGCAAAAAAGCAATTAAATATGAATGTGAAATATAAATGGAAAAAAATGATTTTTGCCTTTCAGAAAAATCAATTTCAGCCAAAAAACTTAATATTTGAGCTCGATGTGTGTGTATAAATGTCTACCAAAAAAACAAAGTACCATAGATGATGTGGGACAACAGCAAAGTCAACTTGGGAAAAGAAAATCAGACAATGAAATACAAACTACGTAAGTAATAAGATATAGTCAAAGACAACTCCCTGTGGTTTAAGGTTTTGTAGAGATACTCTCATTTGCCATGAATCTAAACTCATTGAGTTGACAGATGGACGAAAACCGTTCAAAAGTAGTACATCAACCGTTATTATTATGACGGTAGGAAAATTATTATGATAGACATTCCAAAGACTACACAGAAAAATACATAGGTTTTGACACAATTGTAATTTCAAGAGAAAAGTAAAGGAAATGACTGCACACTCAGTCCGACTGATAAGTGTGTAGTGAAAGTTTGAAGAGAAAAGAACTTTCAATTTGCTTAAAAATGAAAAAAGATAAAGTAAAGTGTGTATGTTTTGGGTGAAAGTAAAAGAGCAACGCAACAGCAACGTTCCTACACACGGACTGTCAACGAAAAGGAAGAATGGTACACAGGAAATGACAACTCATTATTCTTATCTTTGGCCCAGATGTAAACTAGCAGTTGAATAAAAACTCAAAAATTGTCGCAGCCATAAATGCCATGTTGAACAGAAGGAACTCTGAGCGAGAGTGTTTGTGTGTGAGAGAAGGAGAGAGAGAGAGAGAAAGAAAGAAAGATGGTCATATACGAAAGCTACTTATTGTGATTCAGAATGACATAATACTGACTTGTTGTGCGGGAGGAATTACACAATAATAAAGAACAACAGCTGGTCTTCTCTTCCTCCTCATATTAGTACAAAAAGGGAAAAGCTAAAAAAAGAAACTTTCTCCTTGTCTAAACACGTGAAACATGCTAACTTTTCATTAGGATGAAAGCAGTAGTAAACATATTTTTTAATGTAATAAATAATAATAATCATAAAACCTTTCAAGGATAGACTCTAGTTTGAATGTCACTTGATTTTCGATTACACATTAATGCCGAGAGACAACAAGGGAAAAGTATAAAGGAGAAAGTTGTAAAAACTGTATACCCTTTTCAATCCTTCTGAACACTATGTTAATGTCTAGAGTATGTGTGGAGGGAAGAACACAAGTGAAGCATGATGAACAATTTTATTGTGTCATAGACAGAGAGAGAGAGAGAGGTGGCTGAAGCATTTAAATACGATGAAAACTACCAATTTGTCGTGGTTCATTTATTTTGATAAGAATTTGTCAGATGGAAGTAATGCTGTAGGATACAGTCGTAACAGAGTCGTAGAGAGTAATATGAGAGGATAGATAAAAATGGAAATGCTATTGACAAGTGCAAGAGTTGGTGGTGGAGAGAGGGAGAAAAACAAGGGGGAAAATAAAAGACGGAGAAGAAGGGGTGTGCCTGACTTGTGTCAAAAAGCTCCTTGGTGTCAGATATGTTGAAAAATTTAGGACTCTATAAAAGTTTTAGTACGTCAAACCACTGAATGACTCAGGGGAAGAGGGGCGTCAACACCCGCCAACCCCATAAACATACTTCATTTTCACTCAGCAGTCATCATGCTCTGTCTCTCCAGTAAAATGGCAAACACACACACCCACCCACAGAGAACAGAGGATCGAGAAAGAAAAACTTTTTGTCTCAAAAACTTTTGACACCAAAATTTAATGAGGCCCCTAAAAACAACATAACTAAATGCGTTTTATGTAGGCTAATAAATTAATCGCTCCTTTTGATTTTCAGCATTCTTCCTCCCATTGCATTGCATATAAGTATGAAACGTAAGTCCTCAACTTGGACTAGAGACCTGACTAGTACACATATAAAAACGACGAACCACTCAACAATTTAAAACATACCTTCATCAACTTACAAACAAATTTCCATCCACATGACTCTCTCTCTCTCTCCATCTCTCTTCATAAAATCATGGAAAAAGTTCTTCTTCCCTACACAATTCAGATTTCCACCAATCCGAAAACCTCCTGACTCAAGTCCTCTAAATCATGAGTGAGTATACTCAGACAGTTTCAGACATCAGAGCTAAGAGTATATGATAACAGAGAATCATGGTATTATATGGTAAAACATTCTAATCAAAAAAGTTCGTCCTCTCTCCTCTCACTTTGGTCAATGATCATGTCCACCGTGGTGACCACATACAGTTGTTGTCCAAATTTTCGTTCCCAAATAAAAGTATCTATGTCACTGGGTACACAAACCCTTTTTGTGACAACAAAATTTCACTCTCTATCTCTCTCTTCCTCTAGTTTACCAACAATTTATTTTATAGGTGTAAAAACTAGACCACTTTCTCTTTCCCTGATGATGACAAATTTTGTCATATTTCATATTCCTGACCACATCCCATACCCCTGTCTGTACACGCTGAATTGCTGAGTAATAATAAAATTATTATAATTTTCAAAGTTTTGGGGAAAATGGATATCAGTCTGATACATCATTATCTAGTCTCTCTAACTTTAATTTCCTAATGTATCGAATGTCGATTTCGATACATTTATAAGTTTTTATTAAAATTTAGGATATATAATATGTATATTATTTTTGTCTTCTTTATTATGTTTATATATCAAAAGAAAAATTAGAAATTTCAATTGTAAACGTTAACTTTTAGAGTCATCAAGAAGATCAGTTTAGTTTTTTGGCAAGTCTGTTTTCCCTTTTACATTTTTTTGCACCTTATTACTTTTTTAATCCTTAGTATTTTTGTATATATGTAGCTCCTAAGTACATACTGCCTATATTCCGTATAAGATTTCAAAATCTTTTCTTGACGTGTTCTGTATAAGTATTTAATAGTAGTAAGTTTGGTAAGCTAGTCATAGCCTACATGTCATTATTTTTATAGGTAAAATTACATATCGTACACAAGGTATCATGCTGTCAGAGACGTGTTAGTGTGTGTCATTATACAAATTCCTTCAGCATAATAGTCATATCATAAATAAGTTAACTGACCATATCTTGGAGTTTGGAGAGGTAATGTATACAATTTCCGAGAGGGAACATTAGCCCCCCCGCCCAACGCACCTGTTACATATCCCTCTGTTGTGTGTACACTTAAAAATTAAGTGTGTTGAATATAAATTAGTTGACTGCAAGCTTCGTCTCTACACTTTTTAATTCAAAACCTGGTACTACTGGTGTGAGTGTGTGTAAGTGCGTATTCTTGCTAAAAGTGTCAAGAAACAGGGCAACGTAAGTACACAATGGGTCACACATATCTGTAATCATATATTGCAAAATGTAAGATTCTTTCGCGTCTGTGCGACTTGGGTGTTGACTTTGAAAGTCATCTCGTCTGAGAAAGAAGAAAATAAGAGACCCACACACCATGTAAGCCCATCACACACACACACACCGAAGCAAAAGTTACTAAAAACAAGGAGCAAGTGGAGAGATACGCACACGAAGAAAGGAAGGACCTAAACACTGTAGTCGTCGTATAATATTGTGTAATGTAATATCAATGTTCGGTATCGGCATCGTCGTCTTAACTTTCTTTCCATGGACGAGATATATCTGAGGATTATATATATAATCATCAATTTTCAGTCATGTCGGTCCTTCAAGATCAGCAACAACAAGGACTTCAAGTTTCAATAAGAAGGGGTTAAAAATAAATCCCTGGAACGACAATAATCCGCCTCAACATTTTTACTTTAAAAAAACTGGTGTGAAGTTGCCAAAGCTGATGAAGAGAATGACAGAGTCTTGAGAGGACGTGGAAGAGAAAGTAGGAGAAAAAAAAGGAAAGAAAGACGGTAACATGGATATACAGAAGAAACAGAAAAAGGAACGCGACATGAGCAAAAGAAATTGAACGGAACAGACCAAACGAGAGTGAAGAGAACGGTGACGAATGAGTGACAGCTAAAGTGTATCTCCGATCGAAACTATGAGAGTCTTGGTAGTTGTAGTGTAAAGTGTTTGGTGCATTGCGCGGACGAACGGTTATTGCATGCAAAGTCAATCGATGCTCGTAGATTTCTTTCTTTAAAAAACAAAATCATTGTCTTTTCTTATCGTCTAATAAAAAAATCGAAAATACTTCGTTTTTGGCCCTTGTTGTGTGTTTCCGCAATCAGGACGTATAGTACAGTGAAGGATCGTCATGTAGAAACAAATAAACATGTTTCACCACATACTGACGCACACAAAGTCTTATATGGAGAATAGACTGGAATATACATGTGAGCAAAAGGATGATTCTTTTTTCTCTCTTTTGAGAAGGAGAAAAAAACGAAAAACAAACAAACAAAAAATAAAACAAGGACAGAGTTGATGAGACTTCTTTGGTTAAATTCGGTTTGGTTTGTTGCCTTCACTTGCGGGTTGACTCTTGATGACGGCAAGTTTTCATTGAAAAAGGAAGGTTTGAATAGAACAGTTTTTATCTTTAGTACACATGGCAAAAGTTCACTGGAAAAAATTGACCGTTTGTACTTGGCTCAAAATCGGTCAATGTCCGTTCACCTGCATAATAAATATGAGCATGTCAATGACACGAAAACGTAAACAAGTCAAGTGTGATTCGAAGGAAAAAAACTAACAGATATTGCATAAAAATTCTTGCCTCACAATATACAAAAATATAAAGCTAATTCTAAATTGACATGATGAATATATTGGAGGAAATGAGCTTGTAATTTCATCTGAATTTATTAAATAAACTGACCTTTTAATGTTGCTGAAGAGGAAATCGGAGTTAGTTAAGCTAAAGCAAATTAATAGACCCACCTGTTCATGCAAAAAACACATTCATATTTAAAAGACACTTTCACTTTTGTTAATCATTGAGGACCATTTTTAAAATGACAAAAATAATTTTTTTAAAAAAACTCACGATATAGGGAGCCATTGCGGCTGAGAAGAAATTTTTTCCATAGTAGCCTCAAGTATCGAAATCGTTTCTTGAAAGTGGCAAAAAACAAGACGAAGATTAGAAATGGAGAACAGAACATTGTTGTACTACTACTCTTTATTTGAAGCATTTAGTAAATGAAATGTAAAACCGGAACCCCGGGTACCTTCTATATCGTTGTTAACTATCACCATGTCAAAAAGATGACCGTACGCCTTCCGCTGGAAAATTTTGAAGAAAGATGAATTAAAAATGACGTCATAAACTGCGACTCATAACTCTGAATAAGGTAATTAAATACTACAAATAGAACATAAAAAACTTACTAAAATTTCTGATTCCCGGACTAGTCGCTCCAGACTCCCATCAAACTGTGCCAAAAGAAATAATAGAGAACATGATTACATTGTTACTACAGGGAATATCAGCACCTTGTAAAAACCATTACAGTGCCACTGTGTGTGTGTGAAGTTTTCGACGCTGATCTCTTACTCTTCTCCACGCAAAAAAATATTGATCAATACGCCAACACAATTTACTTTTTTTCTCGCTGCAAGCTAGTTGGAGAATGTCTCAATTTCTGAAATCACTGGCCATATATTTCTGACAAGAGAGCCTTCGCTCTCTTTGGTTGGACTTTTGGTGGAGTATGCAAAATTGAGATAAATATACATGTATAGAGAGAAATAGTTTTGTCATCCTTGTTGGAATTGAATTGACTGTCTTTCGCTTTGTGCAATTCTCACTTAACACCACATCCGATGGAACCGATCACTGTGACGTTGTAGACATACAACCATCTATCTTTCTCTTGCACACACACGCCAAGTCCCTTAAAACTACTCCCTGTCTTACTTTATCCCTCCAGTACGATATCCCCCCAAAAAGTAAAGTGACAAGTTTCCCAAAACTTTTTTTTTACAAGTTGAAACGGGAGGTAACAGGATCAGGGAAAGAAATCTTAACTACATAGTTAAATTTACAAGAACTTACATCAGCTACTGTATTGAGCGCAGGAGCTGCTATAAAGACCGTGAATGGTGCGAACTCTGCACAACGAAGAATTTTCATTGCTTGTGGTTCAACATCTAAAATCGCCACTAGTCCTGTATTCATGTAAAAAAACAACGAGAGAAAGAGAGAGAGAATATTAAATGTTCACTAGTGTTGTTGCTGGAGGTGTGTGACGTCATCACACAAAAAAATAGTTCAAGGAACTATCCATCAACAAGCCATTCTTTACTTTAATATTACACATTTTATATCAACACTTTTGAAGCAGTAAAACATCAGTACAAACTAACACTACCTAAGCGTCAAAATATGGAAATTTGCACGGAACATCTCTTTTTCTCTCCTCCTCCAAAGAGGTGGTGAAAACAAAATTTCACTCGCAAATCTCCCTACTGTGTCGCAATGATGAAAAGGCGTACAGAAGCAACTCAGATTCTCAATTTCTGCCAAAGCGAGTTATATTCTATTCTAAACAGAAAATGTTTATTATTTACCTTTACCTTCAGCTTGGATCCTTCTTATCGTGGCCAACCTGACAAGTACAAAGAAAGTACAAAATTGTTTAAATATTTATTAAATAACACTATTAACAATTAGTGGAACCGAAATGAGTACACTTATATAAAAGTTTTCAAATCGTCACTTACTTAGTGCCATACATAGCTTCTTCATGAGTGCCATACTCAAGATATTCATTTGCCGCAACTGTTGAAATGATAAGAAAATCAAAATTTAATGTTGAGTTGTTTTAATTTTTTTAATTTTAATGAGATATGTATGCAAGAAAGTACTTACTGTCAGCCATCATTTTTGAATGAGATACAAAGTAGTAACTGCAATACAAATTCATTTATACATATTAAAATAATTAAATAGACACTATAATTGATTTTCTAGGCCGCAGTAAAATTACAAGACTCTCCACTACTCCTCAGGGACCAAAGTTCAGAAAATCGACTTTTCTAAAATGACTAATACATATTTTCTGGTCATAACAAGTATCTTTTATATTGTTTATTTTATTTGGAGTATACAAAGTCAACAGAGGAACATATAAAACATTATGTCAATCTAAGCGGAGAGATAAGATGGAGCGGAGAGATCTGAGCTAACCCTTCGAACTGAAGTATTTGAATTGTATACTCTTCCGTATTTACACGTTGTTTTGTAAGTTTTATTTCAAGTTTGCATCAAAGTATATAGCTATTCCGTATGTTTTGTACTGCATACAGTGTGTGACTGAGGGATTAAAAACTATTAAGGCTTAACTAAGTTTCACAAGCCGTAAGTCTCACACGAAAAACAACGGCAGTGATAGTAGAAGAGTGACTACTTTCTCTTTGTCAGTTAAGATTCTTCACTAAAGAAGTTAACGACGAAATGTATTTCAGAAGAAGTGGTGCTAACAAGATAGTCCCTCGTGGGCAACTCATCAAAGTCCGCTTTTACTGAATTAAAGAGATTATTCTGCTATATTACTGCTTTATGTTTAATTTTCTTTCAAGTTTCCAAAGTCAAAACTCTCAAGTTCCTTTCAAAAATGTTTTACAAACAAATATCCCTAAGAATTTATTCGAATCCCTTACGAATTAACAACTCAAATACAACTGACTGGTCCACTTAAAATAATTCTGTTCATCCACATGATATGTACGACGTATATTATATATTTTGACGCACTAGCGAGTCATTTTTATTTTGCAAAATAACTTTAATTTTTATCAAATTACTTTCGGCCGTCTTCTTCATCGGGCCTGGGGGTTCTTGTGGTATGTGGAATGGGATAGGCATATACATCAGGATGCCGTGAAATCAAACCTAAACAAATAAAACACACCATTAAACTCACCTCCAAATAAAATCATTTAATTTCATATATACAGAAATATAATCAATAAAAACCATTTCTGTTTTCGTATTGACTTACAATTTTTGATGTGACGGCGGCCAACACCATGAGCCCCGAGTAGTACTAGGCTCTTTCGTCGAAAGGCTATCAAAAATAAAGAACAACAATTAGGTCTATCAGCACAATATGAACCATATGAACCTAATCCGATAACGAATTAAGTGAAAGCTTGGGCATGGAAAGGAGTCCAGAAGATTATTAAAGGAGAAAAGGTAACAAGGGAAAAATTATATTTAGTACCTAGGATGGACACATCTTTAAGTGTGTATAACACGATAAGAAATATAACCAAATTTTGGTTACCAAAAAAATACTACACAACAGAGAATGACCAGTTCCAAGATTGATGGTGGGAGAATAACATTTTCTGAGTGATACCACTCCTCCTCCTCCAACTTCCATTACAAGTCAACATTCCAAGTTGAATTAGTCATTTCCAATCATTTATTAACGCGGGTGAGTCTCGCTCAGAATGGCAACAACAACGAACGTAGTTTGAGAAAACTTGAAAGGTTTTTATCCTAATGGCATATCTACAGGATATACAAGAATCGAGAGAAAAGAGAAAAGGATGGCAGGGCTCATAAAACAAACAACTTAGTAGTCTTACTCCTATTAATTTGAACAAGTGGAGATGAAATTTAATACGAAAAAAGGAACACAGAGGTTCAGATGAGAGTACTCCAATAGCTAGTCCCTTCTCATTCTCTCTCCCTTTATCTCCGTGTGTCTGTGAATGTGAGTAATGAACAGGAGACTCTAGATCCTCCATTTCCCACCTGCTTTTAGTCTGTGAAGGAATGTACAGGAGATGCGAGCTCAAGAGAACGTAAATGTAATATTTATAATACCATCTCCACCTCTTCCAAAACTGATAGGAAACAAGCCCCATGCTGTCTCCTCCCTACACTCTCTCACCAGCTACACGGAATGATTAATGAAAAGTGATTTTTGGAGAGTGAGAGCTATTCACGGGTCAGAATCATGACAAATTTGGACACTCACCATTCATCTGGCGAGACAATAGTCACAATCAATGGGGATGTATCCGAAAAAAACAAGCGTTAGCTCGTGCAGAAAATTGAAATGTACCTGCTAACCAACGGTAGCTATTATAAGAGTAATAACCTACGCCCACACCGTGCTAAGTACATATAGCAACAAACATGAAAGATTTATAAGGAAATAAAAGTACTTTCTCCTAAGAGAAAACATAACTTTCTCCACCCTCCTTTTATTAGATTATGAACGTCGTGTGCATTTCTTTTGTATTAAATCATGACAATCCGAAAGAAACTCATGATGTATACGGCAACGCAATACTATGCATATTGTATGTAAATGTTATGAGATATTTCCCTGTAAGTTGAAGTTGAAACACATATTGTACAGTCCGTAAATAGCCACTTTAATAAATTGTTTTCCGTACAGTTTTCCTCACAATTTGGTACTCAGATTAAAGGGAGTGGGATAGTTCTATTTTTCATTTGGTTTATATATGTCACGGAACTTACTAAAGATAGAGATAAAGAGTGTGAAAGAAGAGTTGGAGGTATCATTATTTATTTAGGTTTGGATGTCCTACTGACAGAAAAGATGGTCTCGTAGCCGAGATGGGACGGGGGTGTGGAGAAATCTCATCACCCTATTTCAATGTCAAGGTAAACCAAATGTCGGAATTAAAAATCCAGATGGCTATCCTCCTCAAAGCATAAGCAGGGAGGAAGGAATCAATAATTAAATCCTTTTGTAACTTTGTAACAAGTTCAATACCTCTCAACACTTATATTATGTAGTCACTGCGGGAGATATCATCAATTTCATCAAGAGGAGACGATGGGGTACTTGTGTATCATCATTTCATTTCAATGTACACCAAACTTGACTTTTGTACCTCGTTCTGGGAAATTCACATTATAATTTTACGTCAAATTCTTATCCCTTTCTTATAGTTCATACCTATTCACAGACATACCTATAAGTACAAAGATATATATCCCAGTTACAATTCTTCCGGCACAAAAATCTTGTTAGTGATATAATTAATACAAAATATTGTTCAAGTCTATGCATAAAATCTATATATTTAATGTGTATTAACAACGTCCTCCTTTAGTCCCCTCAGTAAAAGTAAATGTCATTTATTTGCGTCTGTCTAATATACCAGTTTGGGTCAAATTTCGTATCTTTTGTTTCATCAAGCAATCAATGTCCTAATATGTCATCCATCGTGTGGGAATACGCAGGGGAAAGTAAAGGGCGAGCTTATAAAGTATCAACAGCAAATTGTAAAATAGCTATGTGTTTCTCAGACTCCTACACAAACACACACAGCGGAGTCGTCGACGGCAAGCAAAGAGGAGGAGAACGAGAAGCTTTGTGTGTACACGTGACCTTATAGTCGTAAATACAGAGAGATATGGTGTATCCATTAATGGCAGGGCAGGACGACACGGAGCCCAGATTTTATCCTCATCCCTTTCATAAACAAATCCACAAGGGAAATCCGTGAATATCATATTTTAATTAAACATACAATCATTTACAAAACCACCTCACTTCAATACCCAAAAATGATCAGACAATTAAGTTGATCTCATGATAATAATAGTCCTACTAAATATGTATTATATACCTATACATAATGGTATCTAAAAGTTTATTATATGGTATATGCCCTTGAGATTAACCGGAAAAATTGGAGGGAATGGGTACAACTAAATTTTTATTTTTAACAAAGTTTCCCACTTTACTAATACATTATGTAAAATGTGAAAGACAACAAAATGAAAAATCCATGTCAAATAAGACTGTGAGAAGGAACGGGGAAGGAGAGAGAAAGTAATGAAATACGCATGCCCCCAAATCTTTCAGCTGAAAGTGTCGTTTTCTCCTCCTCCAACTCCAAAAACTCCTCCGTTGGAACTAAGGAGAAAGTGACACTTAGCTCGGAACATCCTGTATAACTAATGGAAGAAATTATCTAAATCTTCCAACGACAGGATGTAGGAGCAATAAAAAAAGTTTTTCCAGTGTGGACGCTTAAATTTCTGTACCCCATACAGGAACTACATGATACCCCACTCTTTCCCTCATCCTATGTAGTATGTACCTACCATAATATGATGTAGATTAAAGATTATATTTTTCATAATGATTAAGAATATCCAGCAGTGCAACAGAATGAGCAAAGATTTGATGACAGCTGTCAGAGAAGCTGTGAGAGGAAGAGAGAGAAAGACAATCTTGAACCACAAAGAAAGAAATGAGTAGTTAGAAATGAAGACTAAGTTGTTCTTTTATATCCTCACAAAGAAGAAAAAGTTAGGACACGATCACCTCCACTCCCTACGTTCCCCCCATACATGTTTTGAGGCGGCGGCTACCACACACACACATGTGTCCCTAAGAATTTGAGTAATTTAAGAAAAGTTTTCCAACGTTACGGGGGAATGGATGTACCAAGGATTAGGATGCAAGTGTTGAGAATAGTTGTTGACTGAGCAGGAGAGTGGCGAGAATGTACTCCTTTTAATACTCCAAACCGGCCACACAATTTGTTTATGTCTCCAGGTAATTTGTGTTCAGGCACATGATTTGACAAACAAACAATGCGCAAATATTACCCTCCCCTTTCTCCTCTCCCTATTTTCTCGTAGAAACATTCCCCGCGGCTACTAAGCCTGTCCCATATGAAACGAGTCACATATACGGTAGGGCGGACGATAAGGACATTACATGTGTGTGTCATATCTCCTGTCATATTCTCGAGGATCAAGTTGGCCATTTCAAGCTCATGTCGTCAAGAGAAAAAGAGAAGAAAAATTCACTTGGACAGAGGCACACAAAGACGTTGTCACTACTATTACACATACCTCAAATTCAAGGTACCATGCAAAGACCTTCTTTAAAAGCTACTACATAATACCACTACTACTGATGCTGTATCAGACATACACAATTGAATAAATAATAACAATAAAAGAAATATAGGAATATCATCGTCTTTCACCTCGTCCAACATAAAAACTTTCAATAAAAAAGTTGTTCACAGTGTGCCGAAAGAGAGAATTTTCAATAAGTATTATTATGAAAAATCATGGCCGTCTAAAATCGATGCATCTCAATCATGGGGAGCTCAAATCAAGCACAGTCCCTAGACACTAATCTGAAAAACACCTTCTCACAGTGCTCCTCCTCCTCCTCCATTCACACACACACACCTTCCCCGCTCTCATCTCATGGACAATTCTTTAGGAAGGAAGAAGCGAAGTCTGACATGTCTGGGAGGATGTTATACACCATGTTGATAGATAAAGGTGACTCCACTTTCACTCCCCTCCCAAGACACTCAAATACCACACATATATTACGTCTTTCATCACTTTCACCTTGTCCTCCTCCCATAATACCTCCTTCATCCATAAGTAATGCATGTCTGTTGAAATATGCGACACCTCACTCTGAATCCCTTATTCGCACAAGGCATGAGTGTCCAACTCATGGAACATGCCAATTTTTCCAGACAGAATTAGTGTACTCAACGTGACACTCTTTTGTATTCTCCCCTCCCTCAATCCCATTCTACCACAAAAGAGTGAGGAAAGTGGGGGAAAGAGTGCGAACAAAAAAAGTTGTGTCCTTCCTCTACATAGGTAGTTTGTTATTGTAATAGAAGAATCTCAAGGAAAGCAGAAAATGAAAGGAAGAGGGGATGGAAAAATACATTTGAAAAAACTAGAATGAATAAAATCAGGTACTTACACTGAAGGCGAATAACTTCTGTTGGTTGCCAAGCACAGGTTGGAAATTTAGGTAAACATTTAGTTAAAGTACAGCTTGTTTCCACCCAATAAATATTTCACATGGAATTACACAAAGCCAAAATACAAAAAATAATTCCATACCTTCATAAGTGTTCAACTCTAGCGAATCAAACACTGCGTTGTGTTTCGCCGAGTATTTATCTTTCTTGTCCGTCTTCTTCTTCTTTCCGAAAAGGCTACAACTGATCTTGCTGTGAGGGGTTCAAACAAACATTATTACCAATATTAATTACTTGAAATAAGATACATCTCTACAAATTTCCCTATTTTTCAAATTTTGATGTAAATTTCTTGTCAAGTGCAGGGCGTGACAGGATAATCAATTAAAATATCATATCATGGACCACAAAAGTGTTTGTGTGTGTGAGACTGATTCTCCTTGTCTGCTTTGTTAATTAATACCACCCTTCCTTCTATTTCCTATTGTATAGAAACAATATTCTAATGCAAGGCAGTTGAATCTGAAAATTAATTGCATCATGCCTTGTGATATCAAGTTCAACATGTAATCCCTTTCGATTCAGTAAATACACAGACAATTTGGGGAACATTTGGTGTGCAGAGACACAGAGGATTTTCCGGATGGAGAGTCCATGCCAGAAAATCCCAAACGGAAACGGAAGTGGGGATACTAGAAGACAAGAAAACTAAGAAATGGTGTCACAGTTCTCTCTCTCCTATAGCTTACACCATATATCGGTATTACAAATGCATATCCAACTGTTTAAGAAGTAATATCCCTTACACATAATATAAAGTAACAGAGAGATAAAAAGCATTAGAACGAATAGCAATCACTGAATAGTTTAAACTTTCCAAACTAGAGGTTTTCATATTCTTTGACCCAGTTGAGAATTTGGTTCTATGCAGTGTAGTCTAAACAACAATGTGGAAATAATGACAACATGAATTATAATTCTACGCTATATAAAACAATGAAATTCAAAAAGCTTCATTCTGATTTTTCCTGACATTTTGTAAAAGAAAGTGAACTAGGATAATGTTCATAAAATCCCTTAAACCAGCAACACATGGTCTTAAAATCATCCTGACCACACCATTAGGTTATTCATGTTATAAAGAATGGAAGTAGAGTTTACCTATTACTGTCATCTCCGTTACTCCCACGTCCTCCATCTCCTATGTGCCCCTCAAAATTCATCAAACTACCTACACCATTATTCTGATGATGCTTCCCCGATTTACTGGAACTTCCACCCGGTGATTTTCCGGTATTACCACCGACGGCATGAGCAAAACGCCATTCTTGTAGTTCAGGTGATGGAATCAACCCAGCCGTATGACCCACGGAAGCTCCTATTTTCCGTTCATTTTTAAGGGTTAAAGCAAACTTGGAGTATTTCATGAAAAATGTAAAACATACTCATGAGAAAGACAAACATTTACCTGAAGAAGTCGACGATTGTGAGGAGGCCGACGTGGCTGGCGTGTCCAACCGAGCTTGCCACCTTAAAAAATTTAACGACCATATCTCAACTCGCTCATGAATTTGCCGATGAAAAATCATCCCTACAATGATTCATTCCTATCATAGCATAATCTCATAAAATTACAAACAGTCAATTACCACATTGAATCTTCTTCTTGTCCAAAAGTTGAAAGAGTGTGTTCAAATCAATAGATTACAGGATGACCCGGATGATAATTCAAAACGAAATTTACAAAATAAAACAAGAGAATCATTAGTATGATGCGCAAATAATTATGTCTTGATTGCTGTCGAATTTGATAAAGATTCCTACACTCATCCAACCCACAACTCTCAAAATGCAGATTACATACCTTTTGAAATCACATGAAGAATGTCACCGATCTTAAATTTAAAAAATGTTACATAAATTTGAATTAAATGCCTTTACATTGTATCATTCCTAAAAAGAATCAACTTCATGGTCGGTGAGACGAAAATATTCTCTGCATAAGCATGGAACATCGGATGCTTTTGCATCCCATGTTTGCAAAAAAACAAGAATTGGAAAGTACCTTAAATGAAATGCCTGCTTGTGCGCATGGAATCAGGTCGTCCTCCATAGGGTCGTAAGAAAATTGAGCTCGCACGAAAATCTGCCGTTTGGTAAAAGGAAACGAGTCCATTAGCAACGTACATCTCTCAACCTTATGCTAAGTTGTGCAACAATGTATTTGTATGTAGAACATAGTGAGTAGATGTAGGAGAACCTCATCCGTACACAAACATAATTATAACTGTGTTCATTTTGTAAAGGTAATGGTATACATTGTTTTCCCCTTAATTCTATTTCTGAAAAAAATGTTCAAAATATTATTTCTCATATTTCAAAAATCATTTTTTCTCTCTCCAAAAAACTCTCGTCTCATACACTTCTCTAGACGTAAAAATACTAGGCCAAAAAATATTCAAAAAACAAAAACCCAGTTCTTCAATGGACATGGATAGCACAAAAAACTACTGCCAATGTGTAGCAAAAATTTCCAAGGCAGACGAGACGCAAGGCGTATGCACAAAAATATATAACTAAATTAAGGCCGACACCATCAAAAATCAGCTTGGTTGGCTTGGGAAAAAATGTAAAACTCTCTTCTTTTCGCAAAACTTCCAGAAGAGCTTTGTTTGTTGTTGTCTTCAAAGTACTAAAGACAGAGAGACATAGACAGACAGACAGAGAGGCCTTTCATCTCAGTGCCATTTTCTCCATTAGTTTTGTACGAAGAAAGCGACACTAATTTTAGCTGAAAGACCTCACCAAAAAAACCAAAGTGGGAGTCGTAGTATATAGTCAAAAGAAAATATTTTCTGCAGAAAAAGAATAAGAAAGTATTTGGTTGGTAAACCAAAAACATTTCTCTCTCAAAAATACACTTCACAATCCCAAAAAAGTAATTCTATTAAAATCAACTCATGCATTTCTCTTCCTTTCTTCAACAGAAACAGAATACATATGTATATATGTGTGTGTATTAGTGTGTATATTATATATTGAAGTCTCCTTCCAAACAAAATTCACCCCACACTATCATCCTATAGCTAGTGTATACACAGTACACACACACACCACACTAAAATCGTCATTCTTTGTGAGAAGGGTTTTTTTGTATGTATATGTATGTGTCTGCACACAAAATTATTATACACGAGAGTTCATTTTGTTAGTCACTCTGAAAATTATGACAAGACTCAAAGTTTTGTCTCAAAAAAAAGTTTGTTGTAAATTAGAAAAAAAAGATTTTTCCCACTCTATACTACAAGTTCTACCAGTGTAGAATGTTAATAATTAATGTGACAAGCAGCACAGTGAGGGAAGAGACTTACAAGCACGGGTTCTGGTTTGATTCTGACCATCTTTAGATTACAAAAAAATGACATACATTAACAAAGTAGTTTACAAATAGTTTAAACGATGAAGATAGAGTTTATGCTCAAGAGTCTCTTCAGTTAGAACAGAACCAAATATTAATGGATATACGAAAAGAAAACCCGTATATAACTATACACAAGGGTTGTCATTTTATTTATTTTAGTATGTATGCATAGTTATGTAATATATTAAAATAGTTTTATTTAGCACAACGAGTTTAGTTATTTCGCCATGCTGTTTTTCATTTTGTTTACAAAGTCCCTCTGAAGCAAGTGGTCTTCGTTTTCAAATAAAGGTTTTTAATGGGCAAAGGTGAGAAGATTGTTGACCGAAAGTTTCACCGTCTTGTCCAAACTCTCTGACCATTTTTTTATGTAGAAAGGGTTACGACTTAACCCACTTCCAAGGTCAATTTGAGGGTGTATAAAGATAAAAAAAATTCGAAAATAAAAAAACTGGAACGGAGAAAGTGTACATTCACCCAATTTCCCCGTCTGAATATCCCCTCCCTATCCCTCTTTTCACCCTTGAGTAATTTTTCAAATAGCAACAAACGACGTGTAATCTCCAAAATCTTCTCATATTAACAGCCAACTTGCGTTTGCGAACCTCCCTCTCCTCACTCCGTATATTGTCACAAGACGTGCCTAATCATAAATTAGAAAGTACCGATTAAACTAGTATTTGTCATTTTTAAGCAAACTTCATCTGCCCTGCTGTACAGGTCACAAAAATACTAATGTCGTAAATCGTAAAGTCACATCAAGTTACCTTCAAAATTGAGATTTGGTCCAGGTCACAATTTGGTGTCACCACTCTAGGCAAACCTTTGTCATTTCCCTTTCAAGATTGTATTTTGATTTTCGAAGGGTCGCAAAAACATTAGTTGAACTGACTTAAAAACTGTCGTCGGCCAGAGGCAAAGGACAGAGTATAAACATACTCTGAGGAGGGAAAAATCTGTGGCATCCAATGTTCCCTCATGGTCGAAAGTAGTGAGCACGCAGGTTTGACATTTTAATCAATGTTCTCCCAATGGATTAACTATCCAATGGCTCTTTGAAAAAATTTCCGTCTCAAGTCTACACGCTGTAATTAAATTATACCCACGGAGAAAGTATCATGAGAATTACTCTTTAGACCAAAACTTTTGACCATGAGAGATCACAGTGTGTCACACTTCTACCCATCCTCTCACGTTGAAAACCAACTCGGACTTGGAGCATTCTCCATTGCCATAACGTCATCAACACAAGGGGGAAAATGTGGGTGGGTAGGATGATATGAAATTTAAATCTTATGTACATATATGCTTTCACTTGGTGTTTACAATATTTAGCCTTGTGAAGCTAAATATTACAAATACCTTAAATTTAGTCCATGCCTTATCAAATTTAATTAATTTAAGCAGTTAGAAAAATAAAAGAATCAATGACAAAAAAGAATTCAGCATAAAAGTTCACACAAAGAGACAAAATTTCCCGTATGATATCATACGATATGAAAAAATATATTAGTGTCGAGGACGCCAACGCCTTAATGGACTCTTAATGTTTCAAAGCAGAAAATAAGCTGTCCGCTTTAATTTACTGGAAGAAAAATCCCAAGTCGAGTTATATTACAAAGAACCCCATTAGAGCCATGACTTTGTAATTTTAGGGAACATAACCATTAGACACAAGTCCATTATCATACACACGCACACACACACACTGGAATAACCCAAAACGAAAGCCATCACAAAAAATAGTATGTAAAGAACGATGTATACACACAGATAGCAACACCATTATCATGTTGAACAAATCGATATTTTATACTAGGATGAAATTTAACAAAAAGTAATAAACTAAACATTAAACTATAAATAAAGTGTCAACACTTGTTTTTTAAAAAAATACAAACACCCCGAAACTCCCTTCTACCAACCACCCTTCCACTGGTCCAGTCATATAAAAATGACAAAAAAGCTACGTACGCACATAATGTTCACAGTTCACACAAAATTAACTTTTAGTAAACAATTGGTTCAAAAAAAACACCTGTCCGGACATGGTACGGATGATACTTATGTGTTGTGGAACAAGTCCTAACAAATGAACTCATTCTCTTGTGTACTTGAGAAAGAAAATTTATTTTTACTCATGATTAAATGAGTTGGGGTAGATATGGTCCCTCGAAAAAAATGTCAAGTAAAGTAAAACCAATTATCTTGTTCTTCTCTTCATGATACATTTCTTACGAGTAGAAAGAAATTCTTGGATAATCATAAAACAAGACGTGTGTGTGTGAAATTGGGATTTTACACTTAAATAAGCGGACTACAAAAACTTTTCTCTAGGCCGACTAGAGTAAAAGTAAAAGTCGGATAAAGAATTAATAAAACAGTGGTAAGGAGGAGTAATAGCCTTGATTTATAGGGGCATAACTTTCATCCATCATTATACTATAAAATTTAATCTCCCTATCTTCTACACAAAGTACCCCTCCCCCCTTCCTTGAATCCCTCCCCCATAGTGGAGGCTGTAAATTTAATGATATAATTAATAATACAAGGGAACATAATGAGGTAATACACGAGAAAGAATCTATACATCAATTATGATTCACAACACTTACATCTTTTATCTAGTATCTGAGTGAGTATGCGTCCTCTAAGTAGAATCCTATATGTAGGGAAATAAGAGACTATATTATACAATGTGGAAGAAACGACTTTCTCTCCGTTGGTAAAAAGAAGAAAAGAAAAGTCACGTCAAACAATCATCCTTTCATATTTTATCACACAACTAAACGTAATATCTGATATCCATTAAAAAGATTACAAACGCACACACTGGTAAATGTGCCAGATGAGATAACCATCATCAAACAAATTATGTAAACAAAAACAAGGAAATGAGCAATGTGTGAAAGTCTAGTTATTTGGAGGGAGGGGGGAGTGTGTGTGAGAAAACCCTCAAGAGAATTTTCCTCCCACTAAGAACGAAACTACGAGAAAAAGTCTCCCTTTGAAACGAACAAATGAGAGATAGAGAGAAAATAGAATATATAAGGAGCTTAGTTTCAAAAGGACGTATCTGTACTTGGCCCCTACATCCTCATCGAATAGAAAACCACACAGGAGTCATGGGTTTTAACTGAGGCAGGGGCACAATACAGATTGGAACTTACATCCTGAACATGTAGTCGTGTAGAATAATAAATAAACAGAGTTCAAGTAGAGATGGGGCTATATTATAATACATCAAGTATAATTTTCAAGTGCTTGTTGAATTGCTTGCCTCATTCCTATCCACAGCTCGTCCTCCATCCTTCCATCCAACCTATGGATAAGAATTTGAGTACTTGAGCAATGCCGAATGAACGAACACACACACACACACACACACCAGAACATGAAAGTATAAACATGTGGAAGTTAGATTTTCACAGACAAAATGATAATAATTTTACGTCAACTCTTTCCTCCTCTCTCTCACACTCACTCACTCAGTACCCTACTGACATGTAGAAAGTGAGCAGAGCCAAAAAGAAAGCTAATGGTGTGCTGACTTCCAAATTAGGGTCTTCGTTAGAATACATCATCATACATCCAAATGGAAATAGGAGAGGGTATAAAGAATAAACGTAACACAGAATACGCCCGTCCTACAAGTTCTTCTAGTTTCTTTTGACTTGACTTTCGCTTTCGCACTTTCTCTTTCCTCCTTTCTCCTCCTCCCCTTTCCCGTCCGTCCCTCATTCTATCTGTCTCTACTTGTCTGTCAATTCGAGCCTCTCTCTACTCGACCCTCGAAAAACTCGTCAGAATCATTCGTACAGTATGAACCTGAAGCGTCTCTCACTCCCTCTCTCTCACACACACATACACACACTCTCTAAACTATTAGTAGACCAGAAACCTCAAAATTACATACATGCTGTATACATCATCACATCATCGTCACAATTTCAGGATTTTTAGAACCTCTTGTTTTACATAAAAATTCAAACTCTCAATGAATTCATGGATAGAAGAAAGAGATAGAGAAGGAGTTGAGGGGATGAAGAGAAAAAAACATGGATATCCAAAAATTCAACTTCTATATATTATGGGTACATACAAAACATGTAAAAACATTTTGTTCCACATCCAAGCAGCGCTGGGGAAAGAACTGGAGAAAAAAAACTTGGATGATTCCACACACACACAAAGAGTTAGAAAAATGATGGTTTGGCCTATTTTCCCCCCTTTAAACCACCACACAGACACAGTACATCAGGATGTGGCTATACCAGACTAGAATACAGTACTCATGTATTCCAACAGAGTCCTGCTGCTCTACCCTCGATCGTTCTTCATGAAAAGCCTGACTCATATTTCCTTTCACTCACTTACTCTTCCTCTTATCCTTCTTCGTCTTCTACCTTGCTCTCCTCCCTTCATTTTTCTACTTGTCTTTCCTTTCTGGAGGTTGGCCAGGACAAGAAAAATAAAATATGAGCTGAGAGCGGAAGAAAATGACGAAAAGACGAAAGATTGCATGGGTATGCAGTCCTGATGACCAACCATCAAGACTTTCTCTTTCTCTCTCCAGCCTCCACAAACACAAACAACCACAGTCTCAACCTTCCCACCATTTTTTGAAACTTCAGTCCCAGAATTTCATTATCTTTTGGTCATCCTACACATGTCAACCCCAGAACCATCACGTTGAAACTTCGAGATTAGGTCACGACGTGTCATTGTTTTGACCTCAAGTGAGTGTACTTGAGAATTTCCAGTGTTTCACAATTTTTCTATTGACACTTTCATACTGATCTTAATTATTTCCTTTTTGTAAAAAATACGAGGGTCAACTTATTAATCGTGAATAAGGAATCAGAAAATTTCAAAAAAAATTCTTCTATTAAACCCAGTGAAATTTTATTGCGACCTAGAGAGGTCAAAAATGGGGTTACTTTATTCCCCCCAACAAATCCGTCCCTGTCACAAACATAGACGACAGTCAATCCGTTTATTCAAGATGAACCACAATTGTGTCACACAATTTGTTTCATCCGCTATATTGAGGTCAAAAAATGAATCTGAATGACCCGCTCACTCAAAAATTCAAACACGGGGAGTTCCTTCATGCGTGGCTCACTGTTTGCTCACCGAAAAGAATCAAATTTTTCAACAAAAAAAGTCACAAGAATCCTCGGAAGTCGAGAGAAAGAAGTACCCGAGAGAAACTATCCTACTTACATACCATGTGGAATCCATGTGTAGACATTTCTATGTAATTACATATACCACAAATCTTCCACAAAAGAACTCCACGCATAACAGTACACATGTACAGGAAGGAAAAAATCAAAATACTGCCATGTAATCATTTGTAGGGAATATATGCTGAGGTACACACAGCGGTGGGCTGAGAATCACATTCAAATCATAGAAGAAGAAAGCGAGAGGGAGGGGGGGGGGGGGGGGGG
>WJFB01000462.1:23185-61637 GCA_009870185.1 Pygmarrhopalites habei
CAAAAAAGAAAGTGGAGAAAAGGCTGACAGTAATGGGCCATATCTTATTTCCTGTCCCTTGTCACTATTTTTTCGGGTAGATTAATAATAATCAACTAGAGTATACAGCTAGACTGGTTCCTAATAAGTCAAGTGCCGTGTGACTTGAGGGTTGTACCAAAAGACAAATACACTCGTACTCCTCCACTCACTCCGTCTTCCTCCCTCCCTCCTTCCCCAAGAACAATCTGCTAGCCTCCATTACGATAATTGAAAAATGGATAAAAGCAAACCTTATTTGTTCCTCCCCCTCCTTTCTCTCTCTCTCCCTCATCTCCCCTGTTGCAGTGCAAACAGACAGACTGACTGAGAGATGGGATAGAGAGATAGTTTCTGAAAACAAATTACAAAAACCTCCGTATTTAATGGCCCTACTTCGTCTTGTAAAAATCTACTCAATCTTCCACCTCCTCTTCCTCCCAGAACAAGGCAACAAGGAATAGAAAAAAATCATTCAAAATCAATGCACATACCCACAAGACATGACAAGTACATCCTTATGAACAAAAATTTCATGTAAAGAACAGTCGGATGTCTACCGTTAAAAAAGGAACCCTCTTCTCCTCCTCGCCCCTATTATCATGTCCTTCATCATGTAAATTATGCAAAACCGCATAAATGTTTAATATATGAATTAACAATTAAAAATACCAATAGTGAACAGGCTCATACTCCTCCTCCTCCTCACTCCACTCTCACAAACTATTCCCAACTGTCTTGGGACATCAAGGAGAAAAAATCTTAACTTTTTTTACCACAAAATTAATAAGCGGTTGACTGTAATTACGCAACTCTCCTAGATGGTTTAATATATCGAAAGAGTCACAACTGAAGTGAAAAAAGTTACACACACACACACATGGCTTAGCTTAAACCCGTGAAGAAGTAGGAATACCAGGCAGGTAAATTAGGGTCGTTTTGTATTGAATTTGCTATGAATTTGCGGCAAACCGTCCTTCTTTTCGTTCTCCTCCTCCTCTTGTATGTTTGCTCTTTTCACTGCAGAGAGGAGAAAAGTTTGTGCATGGAAGGATGATGTGTGTGTGTATGTGTGCTTTCAACTTGCAAAGTTTCTCAGTGTAGGTGCCTTAGACTAAAAACCTTTCTTTCCAGCCATTCAAATTGAATTTTATTTTAAACGAGAGGGAAAGGCATCTGGGTTACCAACCATGTCTCAATGCATGAGCGTAAGTATGTATGTGGCACACACAGCCCTCGTACCATTTTTTATTCCAGTCAGGCTTTTTTTTGAACCATGTTGGTTAAGAATTTTGCGGGTGTAGTAGTAAATCCAAGAGCCGAGAGTTAGAGGACAAATCAATCAAATTTGAAGGTTTTTTTGAATTGATTGAACAGCCTTCCATCTCTCACTCTCCTTCTCCACGACAATGGATTAACTCTATTATGAAAAAATTAACGAAAAAAAAACCACGACCACATAGACACAGTCAAAAAAAATCCTTCCATTGCAAATTAATAGCTTCAACTTGTACTTTGGTTCATCCATGTTGACACAAGGGAGTCAATCAAATGTGAACCCTACTATGCTACACAAACACATAAGTCAAATCACGCTTCAGTGAGTCACAAACTAAAAACAAAACCACACAAACACCCACACTCCCTCTCACACGCACTCACAAAACAATTTCTCATAATGACAATATAAATATGTATATGACAACGTTCATAATTATGACGTATTGGAGCTGCCAGGAGTAACGGCAATCCCCTCATATCATTTTTCAATTCAAAATCCATATTATGCGTAAGAATTGTATTTCCATAGTCTTCTTAATCATACATTCTAATTTATATGCTAAAACCAACAACTTTTTTTTGTAAAAAAAGAACTTACCGTTGTTTGACTGTTGAATCCACTACTCCGGTACGAAGGAATTATCTGTTTTTTTGAAGGAAAAAAAATTATTATTATTTTATTGATTTTTAACTAGAGAATTCCTCTGGAAAGATAACATCATCGTCAAAACTAAGTAGAAAAATGATCATAAAAGCTCACCTTGAAAGTAACCGATCCACGTATTACTTTCTATAAAATAGAAAAAAAGAAAGAATCAACTTTATACCTTTTATCTCTCAGCTTTCAAAAAAAAATACTGCATTTGAGAACATTCACGCGCGCAGAAATAAAATAACATATTTTGTAGTTGACCTGAAGCTTCAAGTACTATCGATTTTCTGTTTTTTCTTTCTACCTCAACCATCCTCTCTCTCCTCTCCTCCTCTTCCTCTTCCCCTCCCATTACAAGAGTACTACATTTTGCGGAAACAGCAAGAATTTTTTTAAGAGGAAAAAACCAGTGGTCGTATCATCATAAATGTAATATTTCTTTTTCCCAAAAGAAATATGGGGACAGGAGGAGAAGATGCTGTAAAAAGGAAACTTAGGAGGCAGGACAGTTATTGTCTCAACATATAAAAAACTTGCTTCCTTTCTCTTTCACGTTACAAATTACACCCCACTATGGTTGTGACGGTACTCCAAGTCTGGACTTACACAAACGATTAGCTGTGATTAAATCTTTTTTAATGACAATACGAGTAGCTTCATATCCTATATCCGCCCCTTTCCCTCGCATGTCTACATCTACTAATCTCAGCTAGTAGATAGATGTGTAGTGTGAGTACACCACCACCGCCTTTCCTCCATTTTCTGTCTGTCTGTCCACGGATCCGTTAGAACCTAACCATGAAATAAGTATGATTTCAGAAAATTTCACTTTCGACGAGATACAAAGTACCCTCGCAGACAGTCTACCTCTGTTAAATTACCCTAAAATATGATACATTTTGTATGCATGTCAGAAGAAGGAGGAGAGAACTTTCACTTCAGATCACATACCTACATAGGTAATATAACTAGCCATCTTCTTTCTTCTCACACAAGACAAGTGTACTGGAACCTTCATCATATTCCTCTCTCAGATGCTATTCACTATTTTCACTCAAAAGAATACAACATTACAGCCTTACGCTCACAAAAGCTTTAGCATATGCGCACAAATTATTGAGCCCTTCGTCAGGCAGAGAGGCCTAATTCATGTTTTTGATTTCTTAATGCCACATTGTACCAGTCGGCTGCGTAGTTTTAAACTTTTAACGTAACGAGCAGGCTCTGCATAAATTGAAGGTCATTAGCATAAGCTGTCTAAATGAATAGCATGGATAATTTTTTCTCTTGAAAAAACTGTTACATTTCAACACAACACAAATCAAATCATAGCCTCTCTCCTTTTTGTCTTCTATATAGTTCAGCTCAAAGAACAAAGGCAGACGACAAAAAATCCGTCCTTATACGCACACGTGTGTATGGCACTCTTTCCTCTTTTAACGAAAGGGTGTAGGGTGCGTTCATAAAAGAATGTGTGCAAACAAATATATGATATGTATGATTGTCAACGATCCAATATACTCTGCAAGCGTGTTCTCATATGAATAAAGGGAAGCATGCATTCTATGCCGTACAAGTTTATGTAGTCAACTTACCAACATATTCTGTAACTGTAAAAGAAAGAAAAACATCATAATTAGTTTGTAACTGTAGTTGGGTAAAGACATTTTATGTAATAATTGAAGGCTTTAGAACAAAAGTCTGTTAAAGCATATAACTGATTTGCTTCTTGTTCTAAAACCTTCATTTTATGTGACAAAGTTGTAGCAATGAAACTCGTTCTTTAAGAACGTTTTGAAGATTTAGAACTTATTCAAAAAATTCAACAGTATCAGGCTTGTAACAACTTGCTTTTCAGTGCCCTTAGGTCATTGCCCAAATAAAACATTCGTTGCATTATCTTATGATTAAAGTAATAATACGTGAACACTATTTACCTGGTCAACAGTTTGATTCTGTACCGGAATATCATTAATTTCCCGAATCTCATCGCCAACATGAAGTGTCGCTTGTTTATGTATCATACCACCTAAGGGGAAAAAAGATCAAACAAAACGTCATTTTTTCTCCTTTTTACCAGAAGTCCTGTCCATCTTCCATCCAGTCCTATTTCACATCAGTCGGACAAAACTAACTGACTACTTTGATTCTCATCATAATTTTGTTAAATATTCAAAATCTCAAAATTTCTCTTCATTCTTTAATTAGAAATACTTAAACCAAGTGACATTATTAACATCTAGTTTAGATGTAATTTTTTAACCGTGTAGAATACGGGCGACAACACAACGACCATCTTCCGTCAACTGTAATGTGATTCCCATCGGCTCATCCGAAAGCCTTTGGAATTGAACCAGGCGTACCTATACAAACAAAAAATATCGAAAAAACATTCATCAGTCCTTGGCCCAAGTAAATCAAAAAAAAATTTACCAGTTACTGAATCTCATTCAGCTTCATTAAAAAATCAAATACAATCTACTTATATCTCAACTAAAGTCATACCAGTCGTCACGACTGAGTCGTGTGACTGAACAAATTTCATATACAATTTATAAAATTGATAATACAATACGACAAAAATTTCCCTTACTCTGGTTACTTGAGCCTGTTGTTCCAAATCAGTCTCCAAATCATCCTCCGCCACCCCGTTAAGGTAAGGATACATAGCAGGGGGCGTGACACGAATTGCATCCTCCCCATAAACTTCATGAACAGCCACATCATGAGCTTGTAAAACTCCCTACAACAAAAAAGGATAGAATTCAAATTAATTTTCATGTCACATATTAAAAAAGGAGAACCTTTAGATTTTTTACGACTCTCAGACAGATAATAACATTGCCGACATTATTAATGACAAGTTGTGACCACACACAGAGAAGTAAGAGAAAAAAAATCTCCACGACGATGAAATACTCATATCATATCAACTTCACACACACACACAACTTTGATTGTAATTCATGTCATGCTTTCTCTTCTTGTCTACCAAAACTCCGTCCCTGCTAGTCAAGTCTAGGATGAGAAGGAGGATGAAAAGCAGCAGCAAAAGCAACGTCCTCATTCTATCCAGTATAATAATAATATAGCCGTGTGTGTGTAGAAGGAAGACAAGAAGAAAGAAAGGAGAAACCAAAGAGCCAGAGTGAAAAACTCATTTTACGCTTTGAATCTCGGAGCCTCATAACCTATGCTAGTACAAGGAACCTCTTCTTTCTCCTTTTTTTGTTTTTATCGAAAATAAATAAGTAATAAACCTAATAGTTCGTAGGATACCCAGCCTGAGTACCGACACTTACCAATATAACCCACACCCGTACACATCTAAAAAACTTTCACAGCTATATTTTACACCTCTCCTCCTCCATCTCCACCCTTCACACATACATATCGACAGACAAAGACAGGCAAACACCACAACCAGCGCGCTCACAGAACTTACAATAAGATCACTATGACTCTCTCTCCTCTTTTCAAGGATATATGAGCGTCAGTATCATGGTGCATATCTATTTCAGTGAGGAAAGCAGATGAAAACTATGTGTATGTGTATATATGAGCGTGTATGTGGAGAGAGAGAAAGTT
Organism: Pygmarrhopalites habei; assembly: GCA_009870185.1. Classification (NCBI taxonomy): domain Eukaryota; kingdom Metazoa; phylum Arthropoda; class Collembola; order Symphypleona; family Arrhopalitidae; genus Pygmarrhopalites; species Pygmarrhopalites habei. The sequence continues at coordinate 28,725 of WJFB01000462.1, forward strand.
AGGTCACACCTTCCGGCGCCTTCGTTCCTTTCCTTTCCCCTTCCCTTGCCTACTCTTTTCCCTTTGCATGGCATCGCATGGAATGGTAAAGCATGCTGCCTTCATAAAAAAGTTGCTGAAACCTAGAACTTCTTTGGCTCAAACATCTCTTTCTTAATAACGTTCACAAGATGCTTTACCCATCCTCATCTGTACTCCTCCTTTCCCGCCTCTCTCTTTTCTCACTCTCTCTCTCCTCACTACCCTTGCACTACTACTTATGCAGCTACACATGTACATATTCCCTCACAAATTCTTCTTTTCCCCCCTATTCCTACTCATAAGTAATCCTTACCATTCTTACTTTCTTTTTTCTCTCCCCTTGCTTTCCCTAGCCTACTCTCCCTTCCGTCTTTTTCTTGATTGATGTGGGAGACATACTGTACACCCCAGTCTCACTTTCTTCTTCTCCCTTCTCTCGTCTTTGACTTTCTCCCAAACGCCGAGAAATTTCACTCACACACAACGACAACAACTCTATCCTACGTTGCTGATAGCTCAGCACGACGAAGAAAGCGAGAAAGAAAGAAACAGGATTATTCTCCAGGCGTTTCATTTCATTCTAGTCAAGAAGGAGAAAAAGTACAGAGAGAGAGGGTGAGCATAGAACAAGACTTGAGCCAAGAAAGAGTTCTCCCTCTCTTTCTTTTAGTTGGAGCAACCAAGGGAGGAAAATCATTCTGCACGATGCATACAAATAGGTGGGAATCATCTCATTTTGCTTCTCTTCTCTACGCCAACTTTTATGTTTTTCATGTTCCTCCCCTCAGAAAATCTAACGAAACCTTGTCTTGTGATCTACGAACTTCAATGACTCTGCCTTCTCCTATACATCCTTATCCTTGTGCTTGCATACAACATGTATAACACATATACATTTATCCTAGTGAAACTTATATATTCGCTTCGTGCTTTCTCTCATTCAAATTTCCCAAACAAAGTGTCCCATCACCACCACCTCTCTTGCTCTCAATTACGTAGAGATACCACCAAAAACGAGAATTTGTTCCAAATCACGGCGACTCTCTATTACTTTCTTCATTAGACAAAATTTAACACACACAATGTAAAACAAGTAGTAGGTAAGCATCCTCCAATATGTGGCTTAACCACAATTTGATTGCATCGTGTGAATTTCTTGTCAAAAAATACCTTAAGTTCTCTAGATTCATGAAAAAAATATGCCGATTGTTAATTACCAAAAAGTCTTGGATAGACCATTATTGTGCTCAGTGCCTTTTCATCTATACTGATTGTACGAAATTTCAATTTCTGGGGTACATAGAGTAGGGAGGTAACACCTCCCTACTCTATGCTGGGGTAAGGTAAAATTTGAAATTGGCGGCAGAAAGCCGGTTTGAATTAGACGTGAGAAAATTCCTGTTTAGACAGGAACGTATTCTGTCGTCTTGAGAACGTCTTTAAATTTCGTTGTGTGGATGGTTAAATCGGCTGTTAATAATTATAACAACTGTTCTAAAAGTGTAAACTTAGACATGGGGAGGCCCACAAAGTGGAATAAGAGGAGTGACAATATGTATTATTGTCAGGATAATTACTCAGACGGTTGTGACAGAGTTATACAGATTTTAGTAATTCTTCTATGAATTGTTTCATTTTCTCCCTCATCACACGACAGTGTAGTGTCCCATGTATAATTTACTATTATTATTTGTTTTTTTGTGTACATGTTGTATGCAGGCCCGGATTGACTGTCTGAGGGGGCACCGGTGCGACCAAAAGGGCGCCTATGACAAAACATTGGGCGCCATATGTCTAATGTATTATTGATCAAGGGCGCATCGGTGCTGCACCGATGCACCGGTGGGTCAATCCGGGCCTAGTTGTATGTTTAGACAATATGAAACAGTATCATGCCAAAGTTCATGAAGGGAAAAGATTTTTGTGTTCCGGATACCCTCCCTGTCAGAAGGATTTTGCCTCTCAACAGTCACTGGATTCTCATATATATTTTATGCACACACACCCGGAAGCTGGTCAATGTCAAGTTTGTGACATAACATTTACTTCTAACACTCAACATTTGGAGTCAGAACTTCACAAGCAGAGAGAAAAAGAACAAGAGAAAAAGAATGGAAGAGATGGATTATTTGGAGCTGCATCATCATCATCATCAATAACAGTCAAAAAGATTCCAGTTTGTCCTCTCTATCAAAATAAAATCAACAATCGGCCCGGTGATGTTGGAACTTTTAAGTGTGTCAAAAAAGGGGATCACAATGAATGTAGGGGTACTTATGAGAGATACTTCGGTCAAAAGGAAGGAAATATCATCATTGGGGGATTCGAATTTGACACAGTCGGTCATCATAGTTGTGAATCAGGGTACATACATTCATTATTGATTTGTCATCATTATTATGATGCTCTAAATGTGTGTGTGTGAATGTATGTACGCTATATTTTTACTTATTCATTTATAGTTGGTTTATCTACACACTCGGTGATAAGAGAAACGTCAAAACTCGGTAATAATTACATTGTCGTGAGCTATCAATCTCGCATTTATGAATTTTGAAAATTAAAGTTAATAATTATGATCATCATATTTATGGTTAGCTATGTAGGTAAAACCGAATTGACAGCAGGAAGTTCTACTACGAGTGCTGGGACAAAACCAGGGAGATTGGCGATGTATCAGTATCCTATTTGCACACTCACAGGATGGAGGGAGATTGAAGAGAAGAATTAATATGGTGGTCGACGGATGACCGATCAAGAGTATGATGAGTGGTGGTCGTCCCTAATCAGACTGAATGCATCAAAAGATCCGAAAAAGAAACTCCTAATTAAAGTTGAAGTGCGTAAAGGTATGTCCATATATATATGTAAATATTAAATACATGCATTTGTTTGTGTACATAATGTATTCTGTATGTGTGACAGTTTCACATTTTTAATATTTACAGTCATGAAGTACTTCGTTCACCCTTCACGCTCTATCCTGGATTTGGTATTCAACATCATTGTCGAATATAATCCAAATACTATGAAGAGAGACGAACTTTTGGAAGTTGAGAAATGGTACATTGAAAAGGCTGACTGCTATAATGAGGAGACTGGAAGACTAAATGATCCACGTGATGATGTGAGTTTCCATCTCTGTTTCTCTCATATTAAATGTTTCAATTTTAATGTATAAACTATATATACATTACTTGTGTGTGTCAGTTTTTTGCTGAGAGAGAGGCGGATGCTGAAGTTTTAAGTAATGTGAAGATTGCTCATGGGAATAAACCAAAACGTCGATCTACTACTACGAGTCCTGAGGAGGCTGTCAAGAAGAAGAAACAGGAGACTCAACAAGGAAACATTATGAAAAAGTATTTCAATACTAGGTAATGTATAATAACAGTATTCAGTTCATTTTTAAAAATATGCTCTCCATGTTGAGACCAAATGAATAATGTCATGTCTTTTTTAATTTGCAGATCAGCTGAACCAAAACCTGAAATTTAGAACATGCAGTCAGTTCAATTCCAAAATTTACTTTTTTTCTCTCTCTTCTAAATGATTTTCTTATATTTGTTCACAATGAACTCTTATTATTCGTTTCGTTTTTTGTGTACACTATAAATACTAAATCCAATCATAACTGAATAAACATACACACACACAACATAAACACTCACGCGCGTTTTCAATATTCAACTATTTCAGTGCCAAAAACACATATTCACACACTCACTCACTCATCCTACATTTACACGTAGAAACCTCACATGGCGAATATCGACAGTAGAGAAAATACTTTGGAAATTTCACATGGTAGTTAGCATTATGTAGATGAAAATGGTACACTCCTACAGAACAAACTACATTCTACACTCAACACACACACACCCACCCACCCACGACGAGAATGGAGAAAGCGATCGAATAGAATACGGAAAGGAAAATACAGGACATTACAGCTGCTATCTGTGTGTGTTGCTCCGCCTGGATTCATCGCGTGTCTTCTGCCTCTTCTTCTCCTGCCAAATGGTTCCTCATTTTCGTTCAAATTACCCCTTTCCATTTTAGCTCATAGCTCCATAAGACAGCCCGGATACACACAGACATATACACAGAGAAAACGGGCGAGGAGAAGAAGAGAGAAAGAGTGAGACACTGTCGGCATTCTCCGTACTGATCCTTTCGACAACTCAACAATATATATTATGCACGAACCTCCTCCTCCCCTCTCTACCTACCACCGTTACATGTAAGTACAACTCAACTCACATCCTACTAACGACCAGAGAGCTCAACTTAGTGCAGACAGACACATATCACTGCAAACTTCTCCCTCTTTCTCCCTATCCAACTCCATGTTTGCATACATTCCTTCCAAATGTTTTATCATCACATTTTAAACCTCCCCCTCCATACTCCCTAGTTGTCTTATCTTTTCAACACTATTCTCTTCCCTACTCTTCTACCCGGTGGATAGACGAGACCAGGAAATAATAATCAGAATTTCAGATTAGCCTTCAACCAACAACTATTTTATATACCTATGTACTCAGAAAAAAAACACACACACAACAGTAAAAAAAACTAGGGGAAAGCCCCTGCACTAGAGAGTCGAGTGGAAAAAACACTATGACTTCCCATAATATCAACGACTCTCTCCACTCTCACCATTGAATCCTCGTGCAAAAAAATCTCCTCGATTCCAATAAACCAAATCCATCCCACAGTTTCCTCGCCCCATTACAGTCATACAAAAAAATACTATCTCGGGCATTCCTTCAGAGAAAAGAGGAGAGGAAAGAGACACAACGTTTTCCAACAGGAACAACGACGTGGAGAAGGGGAAAACATATGGAAATGCGAATAAATAAATTAACATTGCAGAGTTTTACTACAGTCCGTAATGTTACATGAAAAATGGTCAAAAAACGAGAGAGAGAGAGTTTTTATACGTGTACATTATTTCCCAAATACACATACACACACTCACTCGCTCCCATTTGATGTACTTCTAATGGATCAACCAACTACACACAGACACACACTCTCTCACATACACATACACAAGGAATGAAACTAGCCTCAAGTACACTTCCTTTTCCGTCTCCGTTTCTTATTCGTCCCTCCGACGATGTACAAGATCGTGAGAGCACGGGTGATGGAACGCCTTGAAAGGACGTTGACGAAAAGGAGAGCGAAAGAGAGAGAGAGGGAAAGAAGAAGAAAATATTAACATGGCATACAATTTTTGCTCCAATCTCTCCCTACATTTCAAGTCCTTCAACGTACCTTCCCATACAACCTTCAAATACATAAAATATATATTTAATAATATATATATTAACATCCTTTACGTCTGTATGTATTCATCTGAACTTGTTCTCCTAGTTTCCTTCCGCTCCCTTCCTTCTCCTCAATACAACTTACTCCACGATTCTCCAAGAAGCCTCTCTCTCTCTCTTTCTCTCTTTATGTGTACAATCTACATTTAGGAAAAAAGTTATTAACACACACAAGGAAAAACATTCCCCCTCCTACCTACATAATTGAATAGCCTTAAAAACAATATTATTTTCTTCGTACAACAACTCCAAAATTTACTTAACGCACACCACATTAATAATTTCAAAGTTAAAACCCTGAGAAATGCTCACACAATCTTCACCATCCAAAATTGTATTAAAGAGATACAATGATGTTCACACGCATCCCATATCATTTGACTCCAAGTTACAAGATACGAGAGAGAGGCACTTGGAATTAAACGACAAAGATACAAACCCAACAAGCTCACTTCAAAAACTAAAATTGTGAAAGATTGGAGGTTTAAATGAAGCAACTATATAAGTGTAATATTCTACCCTCGTATTTTACAACGACAACTTTCTACCAAATCTACCAAATGCTCAAAGAAAGAGAGATATAAAAGAACGATATAGTCACGACTTGTACGTATATAAAACAGTGTAAGACCACAAAGGAGCCTCCAGCTTAAACTATGTCAGTGGAAATAAAAACGAAAATTTAACAAAGGGTTTAATAAAAAAAATTCTCATGAAAGGTTCTTCTCTCCTCTCAACAAAGATTTCTCCCACTCCTCTCTTCCCTCTCTCCTTGGCCCAAACTCATCCAAAATGTATAGGGCGTGTGTATAAAACAGAGTTTTTTATACCTATAACCCCTCATATTATATCATACACGATTGCTGAAATTGAGGTGAACCATAAAAAATGAACAGTGTCGCAGAGTACGACGTTCTAACTTCCGCTTCTGCAAGGTTTCAAACATATACACAGTACCTATATATCTCTCTCACACACACACGAAGAGCATTTAGGATTAGGATAGATAGCCAAAATGGAAGGAGAACGTAAAGTGTGGCCAGCCCACACACAGATACACACATACATAGAGCACATTCTTTGCCCTGTTTTCATCTCAAATTGGAAAGCAATGGAATGGGATTCTGTTCGTTCGTTCAATGGATCGATGGCAATATATAGTTTACTTTTTAGTAAGCGGAAAGGTAGTGTGTGTGTGTGCAGAATCAGCAGGAGCAGTAGTCGTCGGGTAAGAAGGAACGAGCTAGCAGTAGCAAAGAGAAAAGGAAAGAGAGAGAGAGAGAGAGAGTGAGGAGGCCGTCGTGTTGTCATAAAAAGCCAAAAAAAGTTATTCTACCTACAAAGACACAGTCGCTCACAAGAGAGAGAGAGAGAAAGAGAGAGGGTCCAAGTTCTCTCTCTCTCTTGCAATAATGTCCTGTGACGTTAACTCTTGATACATGTTACATGCCTTTAAAGTCCTAGGCAAAAGGACTATTAATATGCATATCGGGTATAAATATTAGCTCAGGATTATAGAAGAAACAAGGGATAGACGAATGGAAAGAAAAGGAAGAAAAAGATGGACAGTTATAGGATGGCCTATATTAATTTATAGAAGTTAGATACGAAGGCCATGTGTATACACACATATATACACATGCTTCTAAACACACACACACACACACACACACACACACTCACTCATATATATCTAGTCAAAAGGAAAGGATGCAAAAGCAACGGCAAGACGAGAGAAGAAGGGAGAGAGAACAGACGGATCGGATGGATCGCCATAGAAACGGGTGGCCTTGGGAAGAGGCTGAGAGAAGAGAAGCTGAACCAACCACCCGCATGACTTCCATCGATCTGGTAAAACCGGGATCTTGTATGCATTTCCCTCCCGCATGCGTTCACCATACCCCTCACTTTCTCTTACTTTCTCTCTCGCACTCCCTTGCTCAGCCAGCCCATGCATCGTGTGTCTACTGTCTACATGTACATTTTTATGTCCTCAGAGTAAGTATTGTAAGAGTTTCCTCAGCAATTGCTTCACACATACACACACATTAGCACACTACTTCACCAATGACTAACCAAAACGATCTTTTCTCCCTCTCCTCACTCATCCCCCCCAAGTAGCTTGATTGTGAGACTGTTTATATGAACACATTTACACACACACAACAAGACAAGAACGGTTATTATGTAGTATATAAAATACAAAAATATATATTATTATATCCGTAACCTGTCCATTCGCTGAGAATAATGGCATCTAAGTCCACCTGCCCCCCTCCGAAACAGAGCTATTGTCTCCATAGTCTCCGTATAATCAGAGATAAATAGTTGTACGCTCTTTGCATTTCTAATCATCGTACTCTCTATAACATTCAATTTCTCCCGATCCTTATCCCACTCTCTCCTCCTCTACCTACCTGCTTATATATCGATCAGCACTACCACCACCAATTCAACTACAAACTGTTCGTCCTTTACCTTCCAAAATTTTTTTCCTCTTCCCCAGAAGAGGAAAAATTCCCCCCATATATAATATATAACTACACATACTCCCTCCCCCACTGGAAAATATGTATGTAAAAATTGTATGTAGAGTGCCTCGTCAATATCTTCCAGGCGGCTTTCTCAAGATAAAGAGGGGGAGGACCTCTTCCAACCACTTTCACCCCTCCCCCCACATATAATATGATGTACGTACTACATATACACATGTGCATATCTCATACATTTCCAAAAGAAATGGCCAAAGTCACAAAGCACCTTTTTCACATACTTTTTACTTTAATGAGTCGTCATCGTTCCCTCCAAACAATCGCCATGACTAATTTTATTATCAATGTTTCCACTCTCCATCAAAAAGAGTTTAATTTTTTTCCTCCTTTCTCCTGCTCCACTCTCCATAGAATGAAATAAAAATCCAGGCCGTCTCAAATTCATCATCAAATGTCTACTTCCTCTTCTCTCCAACAAAAAAAATCTTTCTCCGCACTAATCTCTCTTTCTCCCTCCTAGTCCTACCCATGCCTCAACTCTTGCTCCTTCACTCTTTTCTCAAAACTACACACCCCATACAAACAAAAAACTTAGCATCATTCGTGCACCAAGACATAATTTATCTGAGCAATTTCAAACTCAACGAAAACAAGTTTTGTCGACGGATCATAAAAAAAACTTGTGCACCGCATTTCATACCTGCCTAATATCTAAAGTTGAGATTCTAAACTTAACCAAACCACCAAACAAAAGAGAAACCTTAGTTGAGCACGCAGCACTCTTCTTCTTCTTTTTTTCTCCTCCCCCCGTCCTTCAACAACATGTTTTATGGACAAAGAATTTCTCTTTTTCTTCACTCTCACTCTACACTCCCCCTCCCCTCAAAATAATAAGAGAGAAAAAAGTGTTGATGAAATTTACGTTATAATGTACTTTCTCTTTTGAATATGAAATATGAAACCTTTTCTCTGTAGGATTACATGCATCTTTTTGTTTTTTTTCTGAAATACACTATTGCTTCTCAAGTATAAAAGCCAAAGAGAAAGAGAGAGAAAACAAAATCTAGAGATGACTATGCTACGCACACATCGCATTGTACTATGTACCCTGCATTCACCAATTTGTAAGATTTAGAGGTATACAGATTGTAACACTGTGACTGTACATACACACTCAAAATTTAGTCAGCTTTTCCAAAAATTTCCCTATCCAACCATCATGATTTTGATTTAATTTCCCTACAAATTAATTTCAGTAGCCTCTCAAAACTTTACAAGAATTCATTTACTTTCATGGCCCATGTGTAGAACACTTTATAATGCCAAAGAAGAAGACTGTAAATGTAACAATTTTTTAAATATACATACATATACATATGAATAGGAGAGAGGACTTTGCAACGCAAAGTCCATCATTCATCAATGAGTACAGAAAGACAGCAAACATTTATGTTAGAAAGACAAAGATAGAAAGAGACACGAGACCGTATGCTCCAGCACGACCATCCCTAATTTGTAACTTTATTTGTTCAAAGAAAGACATATTATGTAAACATTATTACAAAGTGTACACGTACAGAGATGAATCTCAGACATTCTCTACAATGTACCTCAGCCCCGAACATCAGTAGCAGCAGGAGTAGTACAGTGGAGAGCGTGTGCGTGTGTTATTACAAAAAGTATTCACTGTCAATGTCCCCATGTCCTACATTGTCATATAGTCATTCCTCTCTCCATGTTTTTAACATGTGACTATATTATTGCATACTTTACCTACCCGCTACATCATCATGTATGCATAGACATATATACGTCAGGACTGGGACACACACTTTCACATCAAAAGAGAGAAAGACACTAATGTAGATGAAACTCTAGTGGTCCTATTCCGTCCTTCTGTCTCCCCTTCTTTCACTCTGTTTAGCCAGGCCACCTGTACCATCGTCATCTGCTTTGTCTAGTCGTTCAGTGTCAAATTTAAAATTCAGTCAAGACTTATTGGCACACAGAAAGGCTACAGTCCTCTCCTTCACCACCAGCACCAACACAACTGACCAAAGAGACGAGATCTAAAACACACACTCACTCAGCCTACGTATGCAGCAAGCAGGATATTGGACAAAATAAATAAATGTTGTCTTGTATAATTCTCCAAGGGATTTAGTCCTGTACCTTATGCACACATACAAACACAAGGTCTGTCCTCTCGGTGAGAGGATGAGGCCCCAAAGAGAAAGAGTGTGAGAGAGTGTGTGCTTTTGATATAGTGTAAAGTAAAACTCGTCTCAGTTTCAAGTAAATAAGATTCTTATCCTTGTTTCTCCACTATAAAGTGTCATTCCAACTGCGGCTTTCTACATGTGTGATCTGTGGAGAAGACATGAAGGCAAGGCAGTTTAAAATAAAATTTATGAGAGAGAGAGACTCCAGGAATCGAACCTAACCCCCTTTTGGATTCTCCCTTTTGCACTTACACTCTACTTTCTCCAGCTTTCTCTCTCTCTCTCTCTTTCAAGTCTCAACTCTAACCACTAAGCCTCCCTCTTTCTTTCTCTCTCCCCATCTTACACTGCACTATGTTTCAACTTTGGTCGCAAAACAATATATTATAATTTAAACACACAGCACATAGTACATGTGACTGTTCTGGCTATGTCTATTCAATCTTGGTTTTTTTTGTCCTCCTCCTCCACCTCATTCTTGTCTTTTCTTTTCTGTACCCTGTAGTCCGTAGGATGACAATAAAATAAGATTTTCCAAAAAAGACCTCCATTCCAAAGACATTCCGGTAGACAAAGTGTAAAGAGATGTTATTGTGGAGTGTTAAGACAATTAAGAGGAGAAAGAGGGAGAGACAGAGAAAGAGGTCCATAAAAATATATAATTAAAAGGGGTTAGGAAAGTGGTGACATAAGAAGGATGATGTTATGTGTCTGTCGTCTGTGTGTATGTGGGCTTGTAGGGGATGGGAAGGAACAGGGAGAGAGGGGGAGATGTGGAGGAGACGATGAAGAAAAGCTTAAATTTTATTCTGGAGGGATTTGGGAGCATTCAGCAGACCATAAGCAAGGCCACAAGAGGGATGTCAATTCAGGGGACAAATGTTAACCACAGTAAACTGGGACAGGTGGTATTGTTGATAGGAAACAGGAACTCTCCCAGTCTCGTTTTATATCATTTTGATGTACCTTGACAAAGAAACCACACCTACCGCGTCCTATACAGACACAGATACAGGAGCAGAGGGAGAGAAGAAGGAACGCCCGACTAACCTTTTATAATATAACAAGAACCATAGAAACCATTGATCCTTAAACCTCTATTACACACATTGGATGTTGGATGGGATGAAATGAGAGTGAGCCGACTAGAGTGGGAAAACAGAGGAGCACAGAGACAGTGAAAGTGGGAATGAGGAGGAGAATATGATGCTCTTCTCCCCCTATATTTCATCCACCCGCACAAAAGCTCTCGAGCAAACCAGGCATTATATTATAATAACAGATATTCCGGACTTGAAGCATATTCTATTTCAATTGATGATGATAAAATGAACTAGTTTTATCTACCCTCTTTCTCTCATCCACACACACACAAATTTACACCACCCAACAAATGGTGGTCTTCGATTTGATCCATCCAACACACACTCATTCCCTTCACCTTTAAATATCATTACTATCACAATAATAATAGTTGGAATGATAGGTACGAATACGGGATACAGATTTAATTCACCTTGTATGTCTCTCTCTACATACCTACTACTTTACATGGAAAGAGAGATTGAGAGAACGACACACACAAACAGAGGGAACACGTATCATCATCAACTAAGAACTAAAGCAGAAAGAGGGAAAGAGAAACACACGCACACGAGATAGAATGAGAGTACTATACGAGGCTGTATCCCCGCCTATGTTTTCCCAGAGATGACAAAACAATGAAATAAAGTTTGAAATGTTGGTGCAGATTAATTCCACTCCCCCTTCCACCCTCTGTGCTCTCTTCACACACTCTCTGTACTTGTGTGTGTGTGTGAGTACTTGAGGAAACGAGACACTACCTCCTCCTCTATATGAGCTTACTTGTAGAGACTCAAATTAATTTAAAGGATGAAAAGTAACTGCTTCAGAGAGAGAAAGAGAGAAGATAGAAAATCAGAGCAGACCCATCTCTTTCTTAACACATCCTCCAAAACACACATACACACTCACTCCATTTCATGTCTCTTGTACACGACGACAACGACGGCATGGAGTGGGGATGCAGGAAGCATAGCTGGAGAGCGAGAAAGAGAGAGAACATGTTACCTTGAAGATTCAACGTATTCCGAAGGACAAGAAAGACAAGCCCTCCTCCAAAATGTGTAAGGCCACACACACAGTGTGTAACCATAGAATCGGTGTGTCTCTATATAGAGTCAAACTGAAGAGAGATAGAGAAAGAGAAGGGGTAGCGGGAGAGAGAATCGGACAACTCATAGTGGCAAGTAAGTGTGCAAGTAAGTGGGCCTCCTGAACACATCTGTCTCACCTAATCTACCAGCTATTTCTTAGTCGTCCTAGTTCCGACCCACTTCCCCATCATGTCATTGAGAATTCTCCATTCCACATTTTACTCTTACTTTACTCCCGTGGAGGGGCTGAAAAACTTATTTCCCCGTATTCTCCCTATCCATCCTTACTCCCCCCTTATGGCATACACTCCATACTCCCCTGCTCTCACTCTACTCCACATAGACGACAAACTTTCTCTCAGGGAAAGGAAAGGAATAATATATAACCCAAAAGGTACACGGAAAATGTTAAAAGCTAGGACCCCTAACCCGATCTTACTTACTACCAACTACCAGACTCTTTCCCCCCTCTCTTCCATTGTACTTTCTCCCTTACCCCCTCCTCCTCCGCTGCTCTTTGATTTTATGCACAACGAGGCGAAGGTAGACTTTTCACCGTAGTTCCTACTCTCTCGTGTGTTCAGCCCTGCTGAGCAAATCCAACAATGAGTATTCTATTACGAGAACTGCGCGCGCCAACCCACCCCCTCCACACCATAATCATACTTTCTTTTCGCTTTTACTCCCCTATTAAACTTGACATCTAATCTCAACTACATGTATATTATCCCTTAGCCAGATTATACACTTGTGTGCCTGTACTCCCGAGTACGTATACACAAAAGCACTATGTACTGTGTACAGCTATAGGATATGAAACCATTTCCATAATATTATAATCCAGACCATGACACCGACACTATAGACAAGTTGCTCGATGCAGAACCGTGACTCACAGAACATAAGGGAAGGGAGTGAAAATTTGGCTTTCTTTCAAACATTCCACCACCTTCCTCCTCCTCTACATCTCAGCAGTAGTAACAGCAGCTTAATGATAATATTAAAAGTGCTCTACTGCTCCTGAAGAAAGATGCATCCCATCATGATTAACAAAAGGAGAAAGTGAAAGTTACAACCCAGAACCTGAGAGAAGAAGAAAGAGAGAACTGAAAAGGAGTAAGTCAGGAAAATAAGTTGTTGCTACAACTCTTCTGATTTTTGCGAAGCAACTTATACTTCTCTCACTCTTCTGTTGTTATTTATTGTATACGTAGGACTACCCTTACACTAAACAGACAACAACGTCACGGCTCACTTCAACCAAGTTCAGGCAAGCCGACTGTAAAGAAAAAGTAAAAGTATAGCCAGCCAGCCAACTAAATCTACCTGTACAAGATAAAAAAATAAGAAGAGGAAAAAAAACTTGGCCAACGACGAAACGCTTCCAGTTGTAACGACGATGAAAAAGAAGAAGAAAAAAGAAAAAAAGAAGAAGTAGAAAAAAGAGAAGGAGGATAGGAAATATGTAGCAAGGAAATCATTCATGCTCTTCGACAAAATCTTATTTGACAGGAGAAGAATTTCTCTACTTTATCTAAACAGAATCGTTGCTGTCGGTTAGAAATCGCCTCGTTTCCACTGTACTTCCGCCAAACCCCCTTCTTAAACTTTCTTTTCCTCCTCCTCCTCTTCTTTCTCTCCCACTTATTCTCTCTCTCGAAAAAAAAGTATTTTCTCTATTTGTTCCACACGTTTACATCAAGCTCATGTCACAACAGTATTTAGTTGAGGTAACCTCTCTCTCTCTATTTCCTCCATACTATTTTCTTTTTCTATCTTCTAACACAGTACTCCTCGTCTTGTTCATCATAATTCAAACATGATATTGTTTTCTCTTCTCTTTCTTTTTTTCAATGGAACAAGACCATTTACAAACCATGTCAAGAGTTATATTCTCAAAAATTGTAACATATCCCCCTCCTCCCATACCTATCTAAACAATTTCAGAATATTATATAAGATTAGATAGCATTTAATAGACGTGTAGCTTAAGCTCCTCCAGAGCTCCAGTAGTACATGACAAAGAAGAGATCTCCTTTTAAAATACAATACACTAAGAAAAAAATACACAGAAGAATACACAACAGAATAAACAACAGAATATTAAAATAGAAAATTCTCAAAGGAGAGGGAAAGCTAGAGAAAAAGAGGGAAAACAAGAAGAAAGGAAAAAGAAGAAAGAAGAGCGCGCGTTTTGTTATTGCACCCATAACTATACTTTTACATACATAAGGAAAATCTTCATATTTAAGATAACCCCCATGTAACCCTCATGTCTACATGTGTTCATGTTAAAAGTGGGAGAAAAAAAGAGGAGGGCGGCTGATTAGATAATTCTGAAAAATACGACTACAGACCACCCAAAGAAATGTCTCCCTCCTACGAGTTAAATGCCGTAGCATTGCATAATCTACTTGTTCTTACTACACACACACACACCGACGACCGGAAATATAAAATGAAAGTGGATGAGCACAAATACTGAATCAACTACACTACTCCTCTACAACTACTACTACTTACTGGAGAAAGTAAGTAGCAGGATATTTTATATCCCTATTAATCTATGGTGAATTACGATAAAAAAGACGTTAAGTTCGCTCACGAAGAAGTAGAGGAGAAAAAGGAGAATCCTTACAATTCTACGCAATGAGCAGAGAGGGAAAGCGAGATACAAAGGGCTTTTCCCTCTGTGCCACAGATTAAAATCCTAGTAAAATACGCCTATTTGACTGAGAGAAAGCGAGAGGGAGAGAAAGGGAAAGAGACAATTTCCACTTTCCATAATATTTTTGCCAAAGAAATTATCAACTGTTTAGTCTCTGCGTAAGTTCGACTGCATAGGCATAATTACTCAACGCTATAAATTCTTCTTGCACACTTAAAAGTTCCCCCTTTTGCTCCTCTCACTTACTCTTGTTCCTCTTGTACGATAGAACCACACACACACACATACAACTACCACCATAAACTATAACTTAACCATGGGGAACTAAACCGTTGACCAAAGTTACTCTCCCTCCCTCTCCCTCGTCTCATCCTTTCCCCTCCCTATACACATATCTCTAATTGTACATTATTATACATCTAGTCATTCTCTTTCATTTCTTGGTTGGGGAGACTCGGAGACACACACAAACACAGAACATAGAAAGAGAGAGAAGCCAGCTAGAGACAAGGGACTAACTTCTTTTTTCCCCTTTTTAAAACTCCACTATATGTAATTCAACCCAAAGACAAAGCCGCATTGAGGAAACTCGATTCAAATATCTATTTCAGCTTAGTATCAATTCTGGAGAGCGTTAAAATAAAAAATAAAACCAGCAGCAGCAGTAGCCTTGTACTCACAACCAACACATACAAGCTAGGGAAAAAGAGAGCGAGGGAGGAGGAGGAAGAGGACTAGAATTGGAGGTTGCCATTTTAAAATCCCACACACAATGCACAACCAACATAACATGATATAGTGAAGAATACTGAAAAGTCTTCTTCTTTTATCATTCAACTACAAGTTAAAGTTATACTACACACACACACAATGCCATATTCCTTTCCATTTTTATACATCAAATCCGCATCGCAATGCGCAACCTATGCAATTCAATGCAACCGGATCACTCCTCTAGAGACAGAAAACATCAAAATATAAGACTAAAGTTGAAATCGAGACCAACTGGAAGTAATCGCTCGCTTTGTCATTATATTACATTTCATCCTCAACTCTCTCCTACACACACACATACAGACATACATTTGTGAGTAAGTGAGTGTGTGTGTGCGAGCAAAAAGTCGGACAACCGGGAAGGAATCCAACTTTTTCCGTTTTCTCTTGCCAATCCTACCCATGGAAGTACGTACTACTACCGCTCTCTGCCCATTTTCTCAAAATGTGTGTCTGTAGTCTTTCCTTGTATGTGTGTGTGTATGTGTGGGTGCATGAATGTTCTCGCCGCTTCCTCCTCCACCATTTGACTCTATATATGACGGCTCCGTCCGCCGCCTGTATATCTGTCATGTATATGATACTTGGGAGAAGGAGAGACGCTTAAGTAATGTGGGTATTTTAAATTGAATTAAGGAAGATAAGGTCATTTTTCCTCACACACAGTATTACCATCTTGATGTTGTCAAGTGTGGTGGTGGGCAATGAGACTCTCATAACTTGTTTGTGTGTCTTGACTGTAAACTCTAAGTCATATATAAAATTCCTTACCCGGACTTCACAGTCCACATACAAAAACACACACTCACTCACAATATACATCATATGATAATCATAATTTATAGGATTTTGGTCAACATAAAAATCAGGATGATGGCTACAACGAAAATAAAAATACAAAAAAAGTGATATAGAAGAGTCATAGTGATTTAGTGAGTTTGCCTGTGTATGATGGTGATGATGCGGATGATGGTGGTGATGATGATGATGAAGTTTCTGATGTTGATGGACCTGTACTTGAACTTGCTGTTGCTGTTGATGATGGTGCACATAGCCATTTGCTATTGGATTATGGATTGGACAAGGCGGAGGAACGTAATCCAAATACTCTGGGTGATAAAAAGGAGCTGGGTACTCCATTTAAAATCCGGATCAATTCAGCACCCACGTCGTGTCTAAGTGAAAACTTTTGGCGAAAACCTTCCACACCCCTCCTCCCCCCCTTCACTCTTCTCTTCCTGTATTTTTTTTAAAACTCTTACTACAGCGGCTCGGATAAAAAACACACACTTTCTGCTCCTCCTCCTCTTCTTCTTCTCTCTCTTCAAAAACTCAACGTCAGCCTCCAAATTCTCAAACTCGGGAACTCTCAGGAAAAATCACACTCTCGTCCCTTTTATAGATGTGAGAGCAAATCATAGCTGACTACTTTATTTTTTTCCGCCGTAACTCCTGCGTACCCAATAAACCCACAGACACTCATTTTCCTTCTCTTCTTTTTTTTAACTGCAAGTGTTCACACCACCAAGCAGTATTTATTTTTATTTCAAATTTTTAAATTCTATATTGATCAGAGTAGAGAGAGCGAGAGAGAGAGAAACAGACAAGTAAGGAAGCTCTCTCAAATTTTCGACACGCTCAAGTACCATCCACATACACACAAATTACCACTCCACATGTATAGGAATTATGTACAAAAAGGAAGAATCCCCCCAACAAGAACGATAAATTCAGGGGATAGTTTCAATTTCATGTCGTCATCCCGTGAAAAAAAGCAGGATTTTTTTCCTTCGGCTAAATTTAAGGGTTTAAGCGGCGGAAGAAGAAGGTCCAGGTCCGTACGAAGAAAAAACTTGTTGTTGACCTCTTACATCTTGTAAGTCGGACTTTGTTTCCTTTACCCAGGATTTTTTCATGGATCCTTAACTTAAATCACTTGAAACAAAAAGAAGTAAACCCGAGACCACCACAACCCTTGAATGTAGATTCACATGGATTTTTTCACGGAGAAACTCTGGGTGAAAGCAGCTAACAACCAAATCAATATTTTCCTGGAATGGGCTCAAGGAATCCCGATACGATGATCCCATTCTCATCATACTGTCAATGATTCTCCCGACTCTCAAGTATTCACACTGATTCTCAATATCACCACTCTCACTAATCAGAGTTGTATTTTGTATTCGCCTGTTCCGCCCTTGGTTTTTCTAGCCAAACCAAGCTTTCCCCTCCTCTCTTGCACACTCAATATTTAAATATATACATCATACTCCTTCCTGGTGTACAGCCCTTGACAAAGAGCATGGAGTCATCAGCAGCCGTAAAGGCCTGGAGAAAGAAGAAGGAATCGAGAGATTTTGAGTAAAAAATCACAGATTTTTCCAAAAAAGGAAAACCACGACGATGACGACAACAAGAAGAAGAAATTGACTGTCGTATATTGAATTTTAAAATTTTCTTGTTTCAGTGTGTGTGTGGAAGATTTAAAATATTGCCTAAATGGACACGAAATACAGTTTTCGTGAAGATGGCATTATTATCTTCATCAAATTATGACTGTATCACTGCATTTCCAATATACAATCTTTATAGGGTGATGAATCTGCGTTCACTTTCTCCAACTTTCTCCACTTATATACATGTATCCACTTGTATACGATGAACTATGTTGATGGAGGAGGAGGATGAGTGTAGAGAAAACAATTAGTCACCATGTAGCCTTCAACAAATAACACACACAGAAACCACCCAGTAAAGTTATATAACTTTCCAATTAACTGTTTACACTTCTGTTTACTATAATAAATACTAGAGTGTGTGTGTGACCACCACACACACAGTATATGTCTTGTATCTTTCTGAGAATGAATGTGTGTGTGTAAAGAGTGAGGTACAGTCAGAACGACAAACTTTTTTTGACACTTGAGAGAGTATTGGCTTTTGTTCAACTAGCGATGAGCAGCGAAAAAGGTGGCGATGACAAGAAGACGAGAGAGACAAGTGTTGAAGAGTAGCAGTAGTGGTGGTGGTTTGTAGTAGCAGCAAAAAAAGTATGTGTGTAGCAAAAATGTGCAAATATAAAGTAATAACTGTATTTTTCAAATAGCGTTCGATTCGTCCAAATTTATTTAACGAATTACAAAAAAAGGGTCAAGTAAAAATAAGGAACATTACAACAGAGACAAAATTTAGTAATCGGAACGCCAATAAGAATACTGTAGAGAAAAGCGTATGTTTGAGCAGCGACTGGGCAACGAATGTGCGAGCAAAGCTCAGGCAAGCACAAGTGATTCAATAACGAATCGGTCGGTACATCCTTGCTTCGACGCATGGTCTCTATCCATCTCTCCTGTTCCGAAAAATTCCTCTGCTATCCTTCTCCTTTCTCTCGCTCCTGTCTCTCACTCCTCATATTCCAACAACTTTCGACTCTTGTAGCTACTACCCTCGTACATTGTAGTTTTACCCGGTACAGAAGTAAAGGAGAAGAGAGAGCGAGAGAGAAAAAAACAAGAAAAAAATAGATGCGGCGCTAGGCCAAACCTAACCTAAGTTACGCAAACAGTCTTCAGTACAAAACAACAAATAATAATATTATACGTTCTGTTAGACACATGTATACACCCTTCCCCGCCTCCTCTTCCTCTTTCTACTCATCACAAAAAATGGAAAAACAAAAAAAGGGGGAAGAGTGGAGAGAGGAAAAAACCCAGAGCTCTCGATAATTCAATGCCGCCGATTGAATTGTCCCTTCATAACTGTGACTCTGTGCCCCGTTCTGCTTTCACAATAATGCTTTTTCTTATTCAATTAGATTAGAATTACTGAAATTTGTAGATGGGAGACAGGGAGGAGAACCAAAGTTAGTCAGAGAGTAGAGTATACACACAATGTGTGCATATAGATACTATTAGATAGAGAAAGATGTGAACATTCAAAACTTGTTATAATGTTAAAATAGAAAGAGGAGGAGAGGGATACAATAGTTAGTCGTAAGTCTGTGGATGTATGCAGATAGTTACCAAAATCTTGTTTTCTAGAACCTTATGTTATACATGTTAGAAATATATGCATGAAGAGGGGGTGGAGGAGGGGGAGGAAGAAGATGAAAATTAGATAACTAAATATACAGACTGATTACGTTAATTTAAGTAATAGAGTAAACTATTCAGCTTGATGATGGTACAGAATTGGAATCTATATATTAGAACTTGACAATAGGAAAGCGCGGACTCAGAAACAAGAATACTTGGATACACAGACAAAAACGGAGCGAGAGGAGGGAGGGAAGAGAGAGAGATAGGAATTCCCCCCTTAAGTTCGCATCATCATCATCATTTCTATCACACAGTGGCACTCCTAACTGCGAGTAGAGAGAAATAAGATAGGATGAAATGGAGGGAGGGAGGGAGGGAGGGGGTCTAGCTCTATGAGCGAAATACATGTTTATTTGTGAGCATTATACACGTGTGGATATTGTACATGTACATATATGTGTACATGCAGAGAGAGAGAGTTCCAAACAGCCCCAACTTTCTCCCTCTTCTTACAATATAATCTATCTATTGGCATCTTTGCTCCTCTTCTTCCTTGTACACATCAATTTCACCCTAGTTTCCAATACTGCACAAAGCTTCATGTTCTACAAACTGATGCCATGTACTTAATAAGATATGTATCTTTCTCTCTCTCACTGAGTGTGTGTGTGAGTCTTACTCGAGTTTTCTCCCTTTTACCATTTCTCCATATGCTACATGTCTAAGCCATTTGACTCAGTCAAGTCAGTCTACACTCATACTTGTATTCTATTTCGATTTTCCTCGCTGTTACTCTGCGATTTTCTCACATGATGTCATTAGATATCGGCCGTGAAAAGCGGAACTGAAACTGGAAAAATTGATGGCCTTCATACCATCGAGTTGGAAACAAGCTCAAAAGCTTCCAAGTTACACCATACATGACCAAGACCAAGTTTCAATATTATGTGTCCGCCTGTTTGTACATGTTGGACGTTCCCAATTCCGAAGGATTATACACATTTACACAGCATCCATACGTAACGTACGAATGAATTTTTTTTATGTACTACAACAAAAACATACGTTCAACAACTACATTTTTTCAGCACAATCATATTGATTGGATCCAACTTCATGGTTACTTAATGATTGCTGTATCTGGATGACAGTACAAGTACTATATTGCTTGCTTTACAACCAAAATTATTTTTGTGTCATGTCAGGAGTACAGTAGGAACTCTGTGTAGTGGTTTGAGTAATATTCATACACTCGCATCATCTGAAAGTTTTTTCTTTACAGAGATGAAGAAAAAACAAAACAGGAAGGGACCATAAATGAATGACAGAAGGAAAAAAACGAACAATAACTTTCCATTACCGGAGAGAGAAAAAAGCTTTTCAATACATGTAATTTAAGAAATTCCACTAGTAAAGATGTTAGAGAGTGGGGGAGAGAGACCAGGAAACTACTACACATGTACAAACATTCTATATGTGAATTTTGTGTGTAGGGGAAAAGAATGTCAGTTCGCAGAAGGAAAACTCATCCGGTTTTTGGAGTTGTACACTCACACACACGGAAAGAGAAAAAAAGTATACCTACACGACGTATGAACATAATCGAAAACAACTGAAATATTTTCAAAACATAAATTTTAACAAGAATACATACAAGCGTTTACCGTTACCCCTACAGCGACTGGTATGCGGGTCTACAATCTACATGGCCTGTCGGATAACTGACGTAACGATATAAAAAAATGAATGAGACAGGCCAGAGAATAGTAGACAACTTAAGCATGCTCAACATTACAAGACATAGGTATGCATTTCAGACTTTCTCTTTCTTCTTCTGTGTGTGTGCGTGTGTCTGTCTGAGAGACTACAAGGTAGTGGGTTGTTGTGTCCTTCCTGAGACACAATACGTTCTCAAAGAAACAGACAAACCAAACTTCAATTTCTCCTACAAAAGGTTGGCTTGCTGAATAGGAGACACGACAGCGAGGCCTCGCAAGGAAGAGACACCTATTTAAAGATAGCTATGAAAAGTGGTACCTGAAAGTGCGGCTGGGATAGAAGAAAACGAAGTTGTTCCATTTGAGTCAGCGCTAGTTAAACGATTGGAAAATTAGAAATTGAAATTATTATTATAACACACACAATACTGACATTATCACAATTCTACTAAAACAATATTATTTGTTACCTTCTGAAGAAGTCTCTCTGGTTTCCAGTGAGTCAAGAACAATGTCCAGAACGTCTGTAATATAGCATAGATTTAGTACACAAATTTAATAATTTTATTTGTAATAAAGCAATAAAAACATACCACGACATGTGTCCAGTGCGTCCGGTAGAGGAATTTTACCACATGACAAGTTACTCGTTGAGATCATGTCACAAATTGAAAGGATGGATTGTAGTTTAGCATCGTTCAAGATCCCAGGAGGTAATTGGGCGTTGTGCGGAGTAATTAGTAATTGACAATCTTAAAGAGTCAAAAATACAAAATTAGCTATGAATCACATCTGTTACAAGTTTGAATTAGGAATAACGTTTAAAATCCAAACCTTCAAGTGCCTCCAGGATCAATGAAACCGCTATATCAAAAAAAATCCATTAAAAAGTTTAAGAAACGCTTGGATATCAATAATCAGTTGAATATCTTCTATTATATGTATATAATGAACCTAAAAGCTACTACACAATCTGTAGTACACACACACATACATAATGCGAAAAAGTCGTATAAGCGCTATAGTCTTGAAAAGTTTTTCAAGATGAGGCCCAAGTCTGAAATTGTAATAGTGGAGATGTCGAAAAGAGGAACAATGTATAAAATCATCAACTAATATGCTTGCACTATTCTATACCTGATGAGATGAGTATTTTAAAAGTTTTTATTACAAGGTGCTAATAGTCAATTTGCACCAAATTAATTTTTTTGTGATGGTTGTTGAAATACTTGAAAGTAAAACTTGATAGCAAAAACTAATTCACCATAATTTTCATCATCATTAACTAAGCTTAAAGTATAAAATAAATTGCAGAATTATAAAATGACGCACCAGCAGTATCTTGGTCATTGCCACCAGCATCATAAGGTTCGGCACATGTGTTCCAATGTGGCTTTCCAATCTCGTTTCCTACCTGCATAGCACGTTCACAAATACAAAAACACATTAGAATGAAATCTTTAACAAAACAGCTTCATATTAGCTAAATATTTAATTTCACTAAAGTTTACTGCAATGTTGAATAGTATTCCAAAAATAAAAATAATACCATTAAATGCGCCGCCCATTGTGGAGAGGAAACTGCAATTAATAGCAATCATAATTTATTGTACAGCTCCGTAATCCAATGAAAATCAATAGGAAGAAAAAAAATACGAACCTGCACTGAGTATGGCACCTAATTTATAAACCAAAAATATTAATGTAGTATTTCAAGTGACTCAATTGTATCTAAGCTCAAATAATTCGTTAATCAGGTACCTTTGAGCTTTCTTCGGGCATTGAAACCTCTTAGATTTTGCACGACGTCATACAAATGATTTCGCGGACATTTTTCTCTATCCTGTAATTTAGACAACAAGAATGTGTAGAACAAAGTCATCCGTAATTAACGTGACAAAATCATTCACTCAATATTATTATATATGTACCTTAAGCCACGAATGAGACAAAACTTCATGAATAGTGATTCTCTTGTCCGGGTCACGTGTCAACATTTTCCTGAGGAGGTCTGTGAAAATGTTTTCATTGAAAAATAGTCAATTAAAACATATTTGATTGAATTGTCTATCGATTTTTAACTATTTTCTATTAATATGCATATATAATATTTTCCATGCACATGCCAGTGTGCATTCAACTTTTAAGAGGGCAAACCTTTGGCGTCCTTCCCGATATTTTCCCACAGGGGAGTTTCCAGATCAATCTCAGATTCCAGAATTTGATTGTACAATCGGTCTTTGGTTCCAATGAAAGGCAGCGTCCCACTCAATAGCAGATGCAGCAAAATCTACATGAAATAACTCATTTCACACCCACTACATCCATGTTCAAGTTTGTTTGTTCATGCAGAGAATACCAGGAGTACCAGGGGTTCGAAAACCATCAAATATTTTATAAATCCACTCACCCCCGAGCTCCATATATCTGCAGGTTTCCTGTTAAAATCGAATTAAAAATAAAAAATTATTTTTTTTATTATTCTACAAAGTTATATCATAAATAAAAATTATTAGTAATAATTCCCTACTCACCCATAGTGTTCTCGAGCGACAACTTCAGGCGACATAAAATGGGGTGTGCTAAGAGGTTGAGAAAGGAATACAAAACTGAATAATCTTTAATGACAAGTCCAAAACCATGTGGTTAAATGTATGGACTTACCCGACCCTACCGGTTTTTATCTTCTGTTTACTAGAATCGGACGGGAGTTGTATTGCCAACCCAAAACCCCCTGCATAAAGATATTAATAAAGTTTAATCACCAATTCAAATAATATGCTTTAATTATTGGAATATATTTTGAAAAAGTTTTTCAAACCGAGTTTGACTGGTGCAGAATTTTCCTTCGAGGCCAAAAGGACACTAAAAAAATCCATGAAATCATTACTTAGTCCTTGACCTTAACTATGAGCTGTCTAACGACGATATAATGGTTTTGACTTACCAATGTGGTTTTATATCCCGGTGAATTATGTCTGTAATTATTCGATAGAAATTTAATTTTTTTGTCACACACTTGAAATGTCATTAATAAAAAGAAGAAAAATCTTGTACTCACCATTATCATGACAATACCTAATGGCTTCCAGAACTTGGCGCATATAGCTAATGAGGGTAAAAGAATAATTTAGACATAATTTGTACAACAACTAGTTAAGTTGTACAAAACTATTTAGTAATGAGCACTTACTGACTAGATACAGCTTCACTGTAAGCGAACCCAGCTGTGACCCTTGATACAATTTCTGGAAACAAACGGTAAGAAGAAAAATGAATTATTGCAGTTGAATCAACTTTTTGTACATCTAATAATTTATTAATACATTTAGTGACTCACCGAAGCACAAGTCCATACCATCCATGCTGAAAATCACATCAATAAATTGCATTATTATTATCCCATTATCAGACAATTTGAAGGTGACTGCTGCTGAACAAATTAATTAAAAATTTTACAATGAAAAAAATTAGCAAATTTACTTACAACTCGAACACCATGTATAGGAGTCCATCCGATGAGTATGTCTCGAGGAGTTCCACTATAAAAAAAGATTGAAAAGCCCATTAGTAATTTTAAGGAAAATACCAACAATCACTTTCATGGAAGGACAGTGGATTTATAATATAGAAGGTCAAAATACCTATTTGGGGATGTTTTAACATATGACATGTTGTTGCTTCTCTTGTTAAGTCCTCTGTAGAAAAAGCCGGACTTGATGTGAAACGAGCAACATCCACGATTTTGACTGCGAACTGACATCCTGTCTGTCTATGTATGCAGCGTCTCACGACACTGTAGGGACCCCTGAAAGACAAGAACAAAATTTGTGAGGTATTTTTACATTGAATGTCTTTTTTATATTAATATGAACCAAAATAAATTCTTTAAAGTAAAATGAGTGAAAAATGTATTTTTGACTTACTTCCCAATAATTTCGCAAAGAGCATATACATCATCGAAAAGCACCTCATCATCTGCCATGACTTTTACTATGGAGTTTTGAACTATTCGTTGGGTTTTTTGATCTTACAAAAAAGTAGTTGTTGAAGATACCAAATCTCCATGTAATACGAAATCACCACTCATATTTAATCAAAATGTGTTTGATTGTCACACTATATTATATGAATGTACTTTTGTTTTGCTGTGTTTTTGAAATTTCACCAAAGTTGTATTCGGGGTTGTTGAATTCCTTGAGCACAATACTTGTATTATTTATAAAATGGTTATATTACAAGAAGAAGAAGAAGATATATTGTAGATTTCAAAGAATTGTAGTTTCTACTCGAAGCCTGACTGAACCAGCAGAAAGATTTCAGCATAATTACAACTACTACTATTATTATTATTGAAAGAGTAGAGGAATGGGTCAAAGATATTCTTAGATTTGTTTATTTTGGTTGCCTGACGTTTGACGATGTATAACAACAGCTGCGACATAACATCACCAAAAAATTCTACAAAGATTTTGTATTATAGACATTAATCTAGCAGGTTCAAAATACATCGAGCAGCTCACAAAAAAAATTTGTTGTAGGCAGTAATCTTACTTAATGACTTGTACTATGAATATAAATTTTGTTTCCACTCGATGATGCCTATCAGACAAATAGAAAAAATGAGCAGTAACTGACTTGACACAAGTAGTAGTAGTAGTAGTAGTAAATTACAGAGTAGACGGAGATGAGATAGGTTTACACACTTATTGGTATACAAGATTTGGAGGAACAAACTTTGATCAAGAAGAGTTGTCAACCAATGAAGCTTGCATGTATTACATTGACAGAGTCACATCTCTTTGGAAA
This sequence comes from Pygmarrhopalites habei, assembly GCA_009870185.1. Taxonomy (NCBI): domain Eukaryota; kingdom Metazoa; phylum Arthropoda; class Collembola; order Symphypleona; family Arrhopalitidae; genus Pygmarrhopalites; species Pygmarrhopalites habei. The sequence goes on from WJFB01000462.1 coordinate 54,979, forward strand.
TTTCTTCGATTCAACTTTTCTTGATGAGATATCTCAAATTGAGATTCTCAACGTTAATTTTTGTAAAACTGGAATACACACACAAACAAGAACCAAAATTAATTTTTACAAAGGTCGTGTCTATTTATAATAGAGTCGATTTTGGCCAATTGAATGACATGGTAAAAATGTAAACGGTGTGAATTCAGTCAATTCGACAGTCATCTACAATGAAATACTTTGATGAATAAAATGAATATAAACAATGATATTATTTTGATCAAAAATGTAAATTAGTAAGTACCATGTTAGGAGACGGTCCAGGATGAACAGGAAGTAATGACATTAGTTTTGTAAATAGTCATGTACAATCAACATGAAGAAAACCCGGGTGAGTTGTAAAAAAATTCCCAAAAATCTCGTTTGACGGGTGCGGTTGTATTTTCGAATTTCAAAATTTCAAAATTTTATATATAACAATTTTCAGAAATTGAACAAACCCTTGAAGTAAAAGGAAACTGTTGTCCATGCTTGTTAATTAATTGTCGTATTTAAACCTCCTTCAACTAACAGTAGTAATAAAAAAAGTGTGTGTGGTGTGTTTGTAGTTCTATATATACAGAGATGTACATATAGTATATGCATAGGGTGTATTCGCTCTATTCCACTGCAATTGTCCGTCCGTCTGTTTTCTTATGGGGACCCTTACTGACAAGTAATTTGGTCAAATTTCAAGGGTCATCCCTTCGAGGGTCATGAAAAAATTTAATAATAATACACTGCCATCATGATTGTAAATATCTGCATATTAAATTGCAATTGCGACCTGCTCTGAGCGGCTCAGTCTGAGCTGCTCAGAATAATCCGCTCCGAATAATAATATACTTTGACATAATGACCTGACCTCCACTATAAACACAATGATAATTTTTGTTTTGGTCAAAGGCACCAGGCCATTTTGCCTTATTACTCTTTGTACGATAGAAAATTGACTACAGAAATAGTCAATTTGGGCCCCAAATTTTGGGGTGCCTGCGACAGGAAAATGAATGGAATGAATTAAAATGACATTAAATAAGTTGAAAAAAATAAAATAATGCAGATTCTGAAAATTTCAGAGAATTTTGTTTCTCGAATGCAGTTGGAACTTTCTCGGAGTCGCCGCGACCAAGCGGATCGCGAAGCGGGCATCTCTCCCGAATTTCAAGAACAAGTGATCTCCAATATAAGTTTTGTTCAGCAGACTCGCCCATGACTTCAGTTACAAAAGTAGTAGTGGTAGAATACCCGTGTGGTGTATGATGGGAAACGGCCGATCGATTCTGCCAGGCACTCTCCAACTTGCCGGCCAAAAATTACATACATCCCATGTTTATGTATATATATATATACAAGATTATCCCATAATAATGAACAATTATCACATAATATTTATCGCGCATGTGATTTTTATCCTTTTATTGACAGAATTCCGTATGAGAATTAAACTAAATAAACATTTTAAAATTGGAAAAAAGAAAGTTTGTATTGTAGAAAGAGGCCTATGCACTATTTCTGTACATGGAGACAAATTCATGACGTGAGGATACATGTCATGAATGCAACTGCATAGGAAAACACATTTTACTATTAAAAGTTTGATGCTGTGTGTGTGTCGAAGATAAAAAGGTTATTTTTGCATTGTTTTCCAGTGATGGAAACTCTTCTTTTCTTCAAACTTTCTCCAACTTTCTCTCAGCAAGAAAAGGATGAGAATATTTCTTCCGAGTATATAAATGTCGCAGAGAGAGAGAGAGAAAGAGAGACAACCTTAGTGAGATTTGTAGAAACGAGAAGGAGAAGAAGCGAAATTGATACTCTAAAGTTGAAAGTTGTTGGGAACATAATATTCAAATGCATCTTTGTGAGCCTTAGAGGAGAAAAAAAATGTTATGAGAGGGGGGAACAAGATTCCAGCAGTAAAAGGAAATGTCACTCACAAGGTTAAATCAATCAAAAAAAATTATCCACAAATTGTCACTGAAAGGAAGGAACACTTTTTCGCCTTTGTATTGCTGATGACAACTTCTCTCTCTCTCTCTGTTGTTGTGAGAACATGATATCCACTGGGACCTGACAAGGAATAAAAAGCTGAATGATACAAGTCAACCATTGTGCTAACGGATTTGTGGGAGAGAGAGAGACTATTATTCATCGTCTAGTACGTATGTAGTAAGTAAATGTATGCACGAACATGTGATGAAATCAAGTGAGTAAAAAAGAGAGAAAAAGTTAAATGTACCATTACCCGTTTGATCACCTAATACTTTAATCATCCTTTCAATATTGTATGAAACAAAGTAAAATTGTATTGTACGAGACTATTATATTCAATGATATAAATCACACAACAACAACAACGTTGCTGTAAACATGATAGTAATAAACAATGAAATATTAGAATAATTAGTTTGGGTCAACTTAGTACAGAATTGTCATTGTTGGCAATATCGTGAGCATGATTGAGAGCCGATACTGCTCCGTTTAACCTTCCTTCATGATGATGATCAGTATAATTATTTACAGATTGATGTATCCAAGCATTAATTTTATCAAAAAATAATGGATTAAGAGCCACGTCAGAGCTTTGCTTCATTTCGCGAAAGATTTCCGTAGCACCAGTTACTCTTAATTTCAAATCTTGATTTTGCTTTGTCAACTATAATAAGAGCAAAAAGAAAATCAAAGTTATTCTACCGCAGGCAGAGTTGGTTCTTGAAAATATTGTACATAGTTCTAGTACTTACTTGCTCTACAAGGACACAAGTGGACAAAAACTGCAAGGAAAAAAAATTAAGTATAATTCATGATATGACGAATGCATCAAATGTCTTTCGTTTACCTTAGATCTCCAAACGGATATCTCATCTGTTAGATTGTCAAAAGATTCAGACATTGAGCCATGTTCAGAAGTTCCATCAAGGCGCAATTTGGAACGAGTTGTCTGAGAAATATTATTGGCCGTTGTCGTGGGTGTACTACCGAAACCAGACATGGAATCTACTAACATCTACAAAAAAAAGATTGAAAATGATATATTTTTAAAAGAGAAAAATTTCAAATTTTGAAACAATGACAGGAACTAACCTTCTTTAGGCGACTATTTTCTAGTTGTAATTCGTTTACATCTTTTTCATGCATTTTTAGTCTTTCTTTAAGTAAGAGCATTGAGTGGCCAGACAATTCCATATCTACATTTTGCAAAGTCTCTTGTACTTTAATCAAGTGTGATACATTTGGTGATGACGGCTGTTCTGGATTTTTACTTGTTGATGGTGGACTTTTCATGTCATCAACACCAACGTTTACAGACGACGTTGTACTTGTTGTAGAACCACCTGATGGTTTCCTGGAATGAGAAGATTTCATCGATGAATCTTCTACCGTCATGGACCTTGTTGCTCCTTTATACGGTTCATAAGGCACGAACCTTGGTTCCCTAGATTCGCCATACAAAACGAAACTTATTTTTAGCACATTGCTCAAGCATAAAATAAACTTTTTTAGGTTGAAAGAAAATTATATATAACATACTTTTGTTTCTCAGAAGTAGAAATCATCTTATTGAATGAGGTATTATTGCTGACGGGATCACATGGAGATTTTGGAGAAGGCTTTAAAACTATCAATTTGTCTGTAAAGAAAATAATACAAGTATAGTATAGATTCCAGAACAAAATTACATGTTTATGTCGGCAATATACATGTAAATATATATTACCACGTGGAGGAAATTGTTTCGGAGATTGAGCCACCACGACAGATTTCACGGGAAGACCTGAGGCCCATTTGTCATCGGGTGTTTCCGATGTTCCATCAAATCTGATCCTCTGATTATCAACACCAAGTGTAAAACCAACCAGTGATTTTGTTATCCCTACAACATGCTCCACATCTAAAAACAAGAAAACAAATTTGACATTTGACTGTCAATTTGAAATTTTCAAAGGTAACTAAGTGTGAAAAAAAATTTTTAATTAAAAAATTGTTTTACCACCACCGGGTTTGAGCTCGACATTCTCACACTCCATCCCGTCTCCTAATGTCCTGACTTCAGATTTGACATCAAATTTGGATTCTAAAAGTTTAATTTATGCAAAGATTCACTAAAAAATAAACACTTTCACATACGGATATTTCTTCTTTTGAATAATTAGTCTGAGAGTATTTACCTGTAATCACGTCTTCTTTTTCACTTTCAGAGGAAGACTCAAGAATATTTCCCATGTCACCTGTCCAGCTACATAGTGCTTAGTCCTTCAGAAATCATGTCAGAAAGTCAAAAGTCAGGTCACACGTAGAATTGAAATTGAAAAAACAATTGAAAGATTTTTTCAGCGGGGAGCAAGATTTTAAATGATAAATCAAAAAGTAAATTCACAAATTGTCATTTAAGAGGATTAATTCATGTTATATTTAATGACACTCTGCTCCTGAAGGTACGTCCATACTACATTAATCTCCTTTCAATTAGAGTAAAGTCTTTATTATTTAAATCCTTTCTTAAAAGATAACAAATATTTGTTAAAGTCTGATACAATGTGTTTTGATTTTTCAGAATCTTTATCAATTTTTCGTTTTTACTAAGTTTGAGGTTACAAACCCTGGAAATTATCATGAATAATTGGTCAGGGGAATTCAGGAAGGAAGTGCTACAAGCCATCGCAGATCGGAATAAGAAGGAAAAAGGATTCACAGAATTATTCAAACATCGTAAGTATCTACAAATTATTTTGTATAATCTTTTTTAGAGATATTATAAAAAATATTCTGCTTATGATTATGAATTTATAGATGAACGTCTATTTGAGAACTGGGCTGCTGTACGAGCTGAAAATATTCGTCTTAGCATGCAAGTTGAAAGAGGTTATATTTCGGGGGCAGAGCACAAAGGAGGAGGAGGAAGTAATCCAGATGAAAGAGAAAAGGTTACCATTCAATAACCATTCAATTTCATTCACTGAGTGACTTATGATTGTGGTTATTATCTAATGTTTACATTCTGTGTTGAATGTTAGATTTTAGCCTTACAAGAAGAGTTGACAGAGTTGCACCGAAAACGAGGGGAAAATGCATCACAAGTCCTGTCCCTTTCTTCAAAACTTACAGAAAAAGAATCTGAATTAGCAGCAGGTAAATTACTAAACAAACGATCTCGTTGTTAATTTGAATATTTGCGCGCCAACTCATTTTCCTGTTCAGACACGTTCAGCCGACGATCTGAACATGTGAATTCGTTTTCTCTCTCGAGTTGATTGTATTTAAGTTGTGAATAGTAACATCGGTAATGTTAACATGAGTGACAAACGAGAATTATCGGATTTAGAATCCGAAGGAGAGTCAGTTACTGAGAGTGTTGTGTCAGAAACTTCTATGAGTAAGGAGGAAAAGAAGAAAATGAAATTGAGACAACAAATTGCAAATCAGATTTACCTCAAAGAGACAGCTGAGACTAAAGAGTTGGAATTGAGGGCAAAGTATTTAAAGGTAAGTTGTACTATCGTTTCTCTTTGAGTGTCATTATTTTGTATCCAATTCGTACTAGTCAAATTTCTAAAAGTGAGTATTTTGTAGGATTTCGGAGTGAGCTATGATGATGACATAGCGGAAGAGAACGAAGATGATGATGTAAAACTGCCCCATTTTGATAAATTGTCAAATCCATGTCCAAAGACAATTTACAATTTGAAAGTAAATCATTTTTATGTTAATGTAATTCTTATTTTAATTAAAAACATTATGAAGAACTTGTCTAATGTTCCATTATTATATTCATTTAAAATAGACTGGGGATGTGATATGTGTCTCGTGTAGTAGTCCGAAGGATGTCAGGCATTATGGTGATGTTCTATGTAATAGATGCTACGTTGCTAAATCAAGGTATTCCGAGTACAACAAACTGACATGTGAGGGTGTTGTTCAACTCTTGGATCGGGCACTTGATTTAGACTGGAAGATTGACAGTTGCGGAAAGTGTCTCTGTTTTCTGATGACCCAAGTGAAAGATAAGGATGGAAATCCTGCTCCATTGTACACAGCCAACAATTTGGTCGACTCTGTCATCCCTGACTCAGCTAAGGAGGGTGGATTTGGATACCTGATGGATCTGTCTACTATTAATTTTGGATATGTAAGTTAATTTTTTTAATATTAATTTATTCCCGAAACTAAGTGTATACATTCATGAGGTTTATTTGATAATCTCATTATTTATTTCATTTTACTTCAAAAACTATGAAGTTCCTTCTACTGGAACTGGAGCAGTATTTGTTCGTATTATGGACTATGGAGTGACAGACAAGAGGGTGATGGAGAATCATTTGTTTACAGTTGGACTGGATGATCCAGCATTGGATTCTGCTTTCGGGCTGCAAAAATTGAGGGCATTAAATAACCACAAGACTAGAAATATGACAAGACCATGTTTGGCTTCCGTGGATCCTGATCTCATTGATTGGTCACTTACAAACGGTGAAAATGCGTCAGTTCAGTACTATAATTTCACAGTGAGTTTATACATTCTATACACAATTGTATTTTGTTGAATTATTAAAATATTAGTCAGAAGTATATCATATATATACATGTATATATTGTAATGTTTCAGCTCGCAGAAATGTTTGCCAATGGGTTTTTGAATG
>WJFB01000463.1:0-61532 GCA_009870185.1 Pygmarrhopalites habei
ATAAACTAAATATGTGAAAAGAATCCCCCGAAATGGGCTGTCTTTTGACACCACACCCAACTCTCCACAACAAAAACTCTTGAAATGCAAAATTATTAACTTTTTAAGTGACTTTTGGGCAACCCTGTATGACGCATGGAAAAACGGTCAAGTCTATATATTTGAATTTCCCTATGGCTGTAACCTATGACATGTATGTTCAGTGTAAACTTTTAAAAATCCCAATGATTCAATAGGAAACGGTTCACTTCATTTCAAACATCACTCTTTCAGACGAAGCAGTAATAATAGTGTAGAGTGTTGTAAAAGTGTGAGGTAAAAACCTTGAAAAGAAAAGTACAACATCAAAAATACAAGGGAGGGAAGGAGTGGGAGATGAACACTAAGAAACTTGCACGTGAATGACAAATTGACAGATGATCTTGAACAAAAAGTTGATTGTATTGGCAGTGTGTACTGTAAGTCTAATGAATATTATTATCATTTATGTAAGGTTGGCTCTTTGCTGCAGTGGGGCAGGTGGTTGTCGTACGCTGTGATTGTATGAGGGCAGAGAGAGATTGCATTCAGATTATGTCTAAATGATCAAATGCCCACGTGCACTTCCGGTAGCCAAGAAATCCGATCCTTCTTTGAAACGATGATGGCTTAGAAACTGTAGTAAGGGAGAGAAAACCGTTGTCTCTCTCTCTGTTCATATTACGCGTGCCTTACTGCTGTTCAACTTGAAATAACTTGTCCATTAGTTTTTTTTATTACGAACAACTAGGCGATTTCGTCCTCTGGTTCACTTCCAAATTGAGGAAATACTACATACCTAACTACTGTACTTGGTGATTTTATTTTTCATTTGACATTGTCGTCTTCCCTTACATCATTTTTTTAATACAGTGTCAGGGGGACACGGGAACACCTTGTAATCATTGGCCACGTACACTGGTCCTTTCCAGTATTACATATCCATCGTGTGCCTTATTATCTAGCTCATCAGCTTCTTTGGTTAGGACAAAAGAAACATGTCTGTTATATAGCATGTATTTATTTTTTTTCACATTTTATTCCAACAACCAACAGTCTGCATGGTTGTCATAAAATGCAACGCTCAAAAGTTCTTTGAGGTCTCAAAGGTTTTTGACGCACCTTTTGTTGAAAGAAAGTCGCCGTTATGTCCTTCTACTCGGAAGCTGAAGCTGAAAGATATTATTTACTTTCAAAAATTATATTTCTCACATTTGCAAATATAAAAGAAACGGAAGAGGGGTATAGTATGTATGTCTTCTGATAACATGGTTCGATTCAACTTTGCCAAGAATAGAAAATCCGATAGAATAGTTATTTACATACATTACATACCTGTGTATGAATGTTATATTATGTGTGAATAAATAATCATTTTCCTGGAAATACATTTTGGAATGAGAAACATCCTTTCATAACCATTATGTATTTCATATGTGATATGAAACTTCAAATGCTCCTTATACTGACAGTCCTTACTGGCTCTAGAGCACATGTAAAGCATGAATGGTGTGTGTGCGGAAGAAAACCACTCATCCAACAAACAAGTGTTCGTTTTTTTGAGCTTGTAAAGAGACGAGAGAGAAAGGGAGAGAGAATCTGAGGACTCTGGGGAATTGATCTCTGGGAAAAAACATCTTCCTCTGTATAAAGTATATTACACATGACAAAAGTACATCATATTATCCATCTTCTTTTTCTCTCTCTTTCTTTTGCGTCATGTTGAAACTGTAGGGTATGTAAATATCTATATATTCAGGTAGAAATAGGAATATCACAAAATTTGGGGGGGGGAGAGAAAAAACATTCCATCATGATAATAAACTGCTATATTCTTTAGATTGAGCTCTTCTTATCGTAGGAAAACTACACTGTGGCGTAGGACCGCACCGTTATTTCTTCTTTCATTACTTTTTGAGGGTACAGAAATGGAGAAAATATGCTTTGTATCATAGGTAGTGACGTAGTTTGTTTTTTTCCTGTAGAACATATAAAGGATACAATGGGGAAATGATCTTGAAGAAGAGGATAGTACACAGAGAGATAGAGAGTGAAATGTGAAAAAAAGTCAAATAGGCTCTTGTGTCGTGTGTAGGAGAAGATCATGGTTGTGGCTTGAATGAAGTTTAAAGTAAACTATGAAATGTTAACATGATGTTTGCATATCATCGTCTTGTGTCTACATTTCCCTTTCCTTTCGACTTTTCCCCGCTAGTTTTCCCCTCCACTTTATTTTCCCCGTCATATTTGTTCTGACGTCCAAATGTTCCTCCCATTTTTTTCTCTGTCTCTCTCTGAAATTCCATTGCGACTCTTCTCCTTTCTGCCTTTTCCTTTTAGACAGGCATTTCTAAAATACATACTAGACAACTTTCCATCATTTTGTTACTTTTTGTGTGATACAGTAACACAGCAACAAGAAAGAATTGTACATGCTATATAAAAATTATCTACCAAATCGTTGATAGATAATTTTTAAAATACTGATATCAACCTTGTCGTATCAATTTATTTCATCATAGGTCATTATCCTCCAGCTTCTGAAGGACTATAGGGAGATGATATAGTTAGAATTCAGCCATGCAGGTACATAAGAACGGCACGGGTCTACATGAAAGAATATAATTAATTAAACTACATTGAAATATTTGTAGCCGGACTATACCTAAATTAAAGAAATCCATGCCTTCGTTCCTATCATGTCTCCATAGTTTTCTTTCCTTTACATTTTTCTGACCACAATTGTAATTGGAATGCACACACATTCCACTCCACGTTATGGTTGTCTGAATTTTGGTTAAAAAGTAATTTTGGATATTTGGAAAAGTTTGAAAAAAAATGACGAGGGAGGAAGAAAAGGTACATAAAATACACTTGGATTGGCAAAAAATCCCCCGAGATTCAGACTCTTGTAACCATATGTAGGGTAGTATCTTGACGGGTGTGGGGCTATAGATGATTTCGGGTGCGTGCGTGTGTTGGTGATGAATGACGCGGATACATTTTTTCTGTACACATTTGCCTTTAACTTTACAGATACTCTCTTTCTCTCCCCCTGTACAAGGTTAGTAGTAGTATAGACGATGGATAGAAAAGAATGGCTTTGTGTGTGTGTGAATGTACTTGCTTGAAAATTGAAGTATTTGTAGGGACGGGTAATGGAAAGTGGGGATGAAAGGGCAGCAAGTGGATATAAATGCTATAAAGGCAAACAGCAAACATTTACAGTTTGTACATACTTTACATATATTAACCATACGGATTATTCTTCCCTTCCTCTACAATATAACTTGTCCTCCTCACAAGATAGTTTCCCATTTTCTACTTATAATTGCATTCAATAGAGAGAAGCCAACTACATTTGTACATAAAAACATGTTGCTTGTACTTTTTTTGTACCCACCTCTTATCAATCTCCCTCCCTCTCTTTATACTAACGTGTGTGTGTATTGGCGTGTGTGTACTTTACTGTTAGATGCTCTTTAATATTCTAATATATCAAAAAATCCATTCACTTCTCTCTTTTTTTTCTCTCCACAGTGCACGCACGTCATGGAAGAAGTTCCCATTTTCGGTCAGCTAGTCAGAGTACAATCTAAAGTGGTGGATAAGAGTAAGCTGAAAGAGACAAAAATTGGACATGGTGAGTGGGAACAAAAAACGTTTTTGGTGAATTACATTAAAATTTTCATTCACGTGACTAGATACAAGGATCAAACTGTTCTGTACATATTTGTGTGTGCTCGTGAGTAATTCTTTAATAATGTCTTGTTTCCTCTTTTGTTTTTCCGGGGGACTAGACTGTTGTAAAAACAAATTCTTCAAAAATCGTGGAAAAAACCGGAGTAGGTTTGGATCAAGAGAGACTGACATTAATGAACTACACATGCTACAAGGGAGTTACAAGAAATGGATTGACACGTTGACAAATGAGACTGTCCTCGCCTACACTTTGAAAACTGACAACAACAAATCTGTGGAAGCTAGTCTTGAAAATGATTCCTTGTCCACTTCCTCCTCTACATCATCCACATCTACGAGCAGTGGTCGTAAAATTGACAATAAGACGACGACCACGACGGTGGATGAGTGTCAAGGGAAGGTCAAAATACAGAAAAAAGATTCCAAGGTATGCATTCATTTGAGATTTGTGAATTCTCCTCGTCGTCCTTTTACTCCTACTTCTAAGCCAAGTGACCAAATCAGAATGATGAAGGGTCCTCGTCCACGGACCATTCGAGAAAAAATGGAAGAGGAATTGAAACAAGCCGAAGATGCAAAAAAGAAATTAAAAAAAGTTTCAACCAAGTCACCCAAGTGTCCTCCTCCTAGTACTCCAACTACCAGCAGCTCCAGCGGTGGAAACCAAAATGGAAATAAATCCATCCACACAGCCTTTAAAATGATTTGATTTATTTGTTGGCCTCAATTTCCTTGTTTTGTGCCTATCTTTACAAAAAGGTATAATAGCTTTAAAAGAATATTTCTCTTACAATATATTTGTGTGTTTGTGGAAAATATGACTCTACTATTGTCATGTTCAAATTTATGATTTTTTTAGATTTGTCCAAGGGAAAACATGTAAATAAATTATGGAGGGAATACCATTTTATCAGCTCTGAACAAAATAAATCATTCAAAAGTTTAACTTGATTCCTTCCTTTTTTTGTTCTACTTTTTTCTGTGCTGTCTCCCCCACAATATTTTCCACGTGTTAGTACTAGCACACACACACGCATAAAGTACATACCTGGTTCGTATACATTGTATAGACATGCATATACGTACATAGGCAGTAGATAAGTGTGCATGATGAAGGGAACGCAGCGTAGCATTAAAATTGAAGAGGAAAAGATTCCCGTCTTTAGTTTAATTAGTCAAAGAGAATTAACTCCTTGCTTGTATTATGATTATTCAGTTGAATAGACTCACAGACGCATTAACTGAGGATATGAAAGAAGAGCTATCACTTAATTATCAACGCACCACCATCTCAGTCTCTCTCTCATAATATTTCCTCCACAAACTCTTCTTCCGGAGTTATAATCTTGTGTACGATTTCACTAGAATAATTTTCATACATTGCCCCCGGCACACACACTTTCGCTATAGTTTTGCTATCATTTCTCATTGTGAAATACTCAAGAAGGGCTACTAGAACCACTGTACTGTAGTCCTCCATTTTTTATGAAAGTTTCAACTTTTCCATACTTTCTCCTTCCCCCATCGTCCTTCTTGAGAATTAATTGATAATAATTCACCTTCACTTTTAATTAAACAATTTATTCTAAGTTAGAATTTCTAACTAGTTAAATTATTGTGTGAGTAATAAACAAATTATGATCAGCGTCAGAATTTAGGTTAAATTATTAGTTCAGAAAAAATTCCACATCGTAAGTCACAGGATGACTCTCAAAAATGTGGATGAGATTTAGAATACAAATTAAAAATATACACAATAAATTGTAGTAGTGAGGGAAGAAAAGAGAAAAAAATGGAAAAGAAAAGGAAAAGGGCTGAGGTACTTGAGCCACACACAGACACACACACACACTTTGTACTCTTTGACAGGGAGGGGCGGAGAATGAGAATGAGACACGAATGAGGATTTTTTTAATGGTTTGAGTGTGAACATGGTTAATCAAACAAAACTAGCAATTGACATGATTAGATGGATTGTGTGTGTGTGTTGGTGGATGATGCATATATACATGACGTATAGCCCCGGGAAAATCCATTAAAAGTGAAACAAATAGCTTTGGGTGATGGGGAGGGAGATAAGCCAAAAATACATACTACTATAAATTTACTTTGGTGATCTGTATAGAGAATTGGGAATCCGCATGAAAGGCTTATTCTCACTAAAACTCTCTCCCTCTCCCTCTCATTCATTTACTCATTCATTGATTTTGGTTGTCTGGCCCTTCACTTCGTTATGTACAACGTCTCAATGTATGCAATCCCCTCCTTGGAGAGAGAGAGAAAGAGAGGGTGTCTCAATGGAACTTGTTTGCTCTACTTTTTCCGTCTTTTTTCTTCCCTGAGGTCCTCCTCTCTTTTTTCCTACCTTCCCTTCCTTTGTGAGTCCCTCTTCCACACTCCTCCACTTAAATACATACTGTCGTCAGCTTAACTTGCGTAAATATGCACAAAATGACGACCAGGCATAATAAAAAGAGATGCATCGAAAATAATCAAACTTCATCTTCAAACAAAAAATGAAAGTTTCTATTCGTGTATCATTGGCAAGTTTTACATTGTGTACAAATAATGGAGGATTCCCTTCACACACACACATTCTCAACATATTTACAAATACAAATGTCAAGTACGGAAGAGATGGCAAATTTTTGAATGAGTGGACCATCTCAAGATCAAAGACGGTCAAAGGTAAGTAGACAGAGGAAGCCGATGTGTCGGCTTGGCGTTAATATTACATGGGACTATGACAAGTTCTTTTCTTGAGGATAAACTAGTACAATGCAGTGAGGGATGATGAGGAGGATGTTGGGTGATTTACATTGATCTTAATTCGTCCCTTTTGAAATGGATCCTTCATGGATGGACAGACAAGCTAAAATAAATGCTACATCTCCACAATCTACGCTTCGTGTGTACAGTACCATATTTTATTGTTATGATGCATACAATATTAAATATTATTATGATGGTTTGTCTGTGGATAACCACACCACCATTATATACGTGTCCCGTCTCCTCCAAGTGCCCTGTGAAGTGTACACCTCATCAAACATGCCTTTACATATTCTTCTCTTCTCTTCCCATCCATGGAAAATAAGAAGGGCTCCTTTTCTTTCAGGAAAAACCAAGACTGATGATTGTGTTGTTGAGGGCTCATTGTCAGGTTTTAGCGGACAGCTCAATTCTGGAAGAAACATTGGGAAAAAAGGGAAATCAAGTGATGCGCACTTTCACAGTGGTTCATCTACCTGATCCGTAACAAATCCACTCGAGACTGGATACATTATATTCTCACATCTACATGCTACAACATATATAGTATGAGGGGAGGGTACTCTAATCTAATAAATAATACATGACTAGCTTCCATCCACCATTCATTCACATCATCATCATCCTCATCTCCCTGTGTGTACTTATGTGAGGAGGGAACCTTCATTTTTGAACACCTTGTCCCTCCATTGAGTTTTTGTATTCAAAATCCTCCAAACTCACCATAATAAACATGTAATAATCCATTTAATTACATGTTCGACAAGGGAAAACCTCATTCTCCACACGCCGTTTGGACACAAGGCTGTCCACTCGTCTTTGTCAAAAGAGATATCCATATTCGAAGGAGATGATGATGATACAGGGAGTAGTAGCCTTTTGTGACATGTCATGTGAAAACTCCCCATTTTTTGTGTCTTGTCCAGTTTGTTATTGACACTGTGCAGTGTGTGTGTGTGTGTGTGTGTGGATAGACTGAACCTCCAGAATTTAAAGGAGGAGACAACCTCTTGTGATGCATGTGTACTACTACAGTGTATGAAGTGGAAGACACAATAGAGATGAAGGTAAAGTAATCAAAATGGCTAACCAATTAGTTTGTTTGAAGAATAATCGAGACGTTGCTCTTCAGCCAAGCTGAAATTCAGTCCACAATTGAAAAGCCTCCACCGGCTTCTTGTCTTTACATTTTCCCTTCTCCCTGCGGTTTCCCTTCTTCTTCCTCTCCTCCTCCAAAAACCGGCCACTTGAACTCCTCTTCCCAAAATCCATATCAAATGTTCTGTCAAACACCAAGTGTGTGTAGTCGTGAGGATATTTGGCTATCCCTCCATATCCCTATATACTGTATTTAAACGTATGTGTGTCCTATAATTATATATTACATGGAGAAAGTTGTAGCCACAAAAACCACCATTCAAAATTTTACGCTCATTCATCACATCACCCACTCCTCCTTTCCTTCTTTCTTCTTTCGTCTGTGTACCTAATCCATATATACAATATTAAATGTATTCCTACTGTCCCAACCATTTCAGTTAAATATGTAGTCATCTTTTTTATGTGGTTGTGTGCCTACGTACAAGTTTCGACTGAGGCTGGAAAATGAAGAAATTATTCAAGCAAGCTATTTAAATAATTCCCCATAGTCTCTCTCTCTCTCTCTCTCTCTCTCTCTCTGTGCCGATGTGGAGGCCTCTTTATAATATTCGGGTAGAACGTCAATCCGAAGGATTCCAAGAATGAGGAACTTTTATCGTGTATTAATTAGTCTTGAATCAAAGACTTTGATTCGGAGTAATATCAAATTTACAGAAGGAAAATGAAAATATATGAATTGGTAATTTCTGTTCACTCACATTTTCATTTATGCTGTACACTCTTCATTTTTTGATTTTTTTCATGCAGAAATATTTTGATTTGTTTATACACGAACGCCAATGTATTTTCCTAACCTGCATTTTCTCTCTAGTGTTGCAATCCAGAAGAGAAACTCCTGGACATGAATAAATACAAAGTGAATTTCTCCAGGGATGAAAATGTGCAATATTTGTTTTTGCAATACCTCTCCTCCTCCCGTGCAAAATGGATTGAACATAGTTTTCCGAATAAAACGTTACAGAGAAATCGATTGAGTGTTATTGTTCCACCGGACTGAGGTTTCTCCAATTGACCAATTGATTTGAGAGAGAGTCAAACACAAAAGTTGAGAGTTGATTTTCTTTTTCTGTGTACACTCCAAACATGACAAAAGGAGGGACTACAAAATGGGAGAGTGAGTGTGTGTGTATGATTAAAATGTATTGTGAGTGGCTGTCATCACTTCGTTGCCACATTTTGTACACACACACGTATACACATGATGACAAGCTATCCACACACACACTGTACACTGTAGTATGTAAGGATTTGAAAAAGAGGAGAGGGGATATTATAATAGGCGAGAAGCTGTTTCAATCTGTAAAAAGAACGTGAAATACAGAGTAGCGGGTGTTGATACTCACATGTTTGTGTGCTATGTGTGTGTACGTGTGTGGAGAGAGAGAGAGAGAGAGGTTGCATATGGTTGTTCATGTCCACGAGATTCCCAGTCTCATTGTTGAATGAAAGGGATATACATGTACAAAGTTGAACAGGGCAGTGACTAGATAAATGCGTGTGTGTGGAAGGTAAGGGCCAAGTGGGAAAGACGCCTGAGAGTAATAGTAATGTTAGCTGCTCTTTGGATTTTGTGTGTGGAATACTACATCCGACGTAACCATTCGTCAAAAAGGAAGGAGAGGGGGCAGGGATGAACTGTCAAAGTGTATTAGGTAATTTTGTTGTACATTCTCAATAGAGACTCAAAATGAAGAGTTTGGATTTAAAAAGTAGAGAGTAAACTCTGTATAAAATACACACGGTCTACTTGTGTGTATCTCCTAAGTCCATCCATAGGTCTCAAAGTTAGACACAAAGTAGTGCACCGTGTGCTTATTTTCCGAGTGTACATATTGTACAAAAGCAACAGCTATTCTGAAAAAAAGAGGAGAATTAATGTATGTGATGACACGGGACAAGAGCAAAAGCCCAATCTGATCTCATCTTTTTTGCACGGTTCAACTCAAACTCATTCAGCCATTTATTTATTATCTCTTTCCTCTTTCTTTCTTACTGTACATATTGTAATGTAGTTCATCCACTTCTACTACACTCCATAAATATTTTACAGCGTGTCTTGGATTTTAAAATTTTGAATGTTTGGATTTTTCAATTTTTTTTCATGAAAAAATTAATTCATTGGGATTTTCCGCCCCTTTGGATTTTTCCTCATATTGAGCAGTTTTGAATTATTTATTTGACTAGTAGAAATGACAAGGACAAGATATTCTCAACTTTCCCTCAAACTTTTAATAATAGGAAGGAAAACGGGATGAAAAGAGAGAGAGAGAGAAAGTTGGATAAAACAGATGAATAAAATTTGGTTTTTGGGTGGTTAACGAGCTGTTGTATCTTGTGTGTGTGTGTCTTGTGGTGGTGGGGTGTGTAGTAATACATGAGAATATTAATATATTTGGATGTATTAAAAAAGTGGAGGGATGGAAGAGGATGAATTGTGGAGGAGGGGACATGTTTTTGAAAATTGGACTTTGAGTCTGGCTGGAACAGATATATGATGGCGTAGTATGTACACACACACACGCGTACACACCATGTGGAAGTTTTTGGTGATATGGTGTTGAGTGTGTGTGGAGGTTTTGGATGTATTGGTTTTCCATGGGTGATGATGAGTGGAGACAAAGGGATGCTGCGTGTGTCTGAAGTCAATGGAGAAAGGAGGATGGGGAAGTGTCAAACCGTCAAATTATTCAAGCTTTATTCAAGCTTTTCAACTCTTTTTCAAGTTTGGGGCCGGAGTAGGATAAATGGACATGCACACACAGACACACACACACAGTGATGTGTTGTGTGTGTGGTGTGTGTGTGTGGACGTGGAACTTGTTATTAGGCTAAGTGAGGATCGAAGGGATGATGAGCCTTCTTCACTCTCTGTGTCTGTCTATTCGACTTGGGCCCTATTATCCTCCTTGACAAGATCTCGATCTCCTAATAACTTTCCCCTTTTACTTCTCTCCCTCCTCCTCCTCCTCTCTCTCTCTCTCTCTCGCGACAGCTTTTCACCACAAAAGATGAATCGCAACGCTTTGTAATCATGAGATGCCATCCAAAGAATTGAAAAGTTGGTCTCTCTCTCTCTCGCTCCTTCTTCATCTTCTTCTTGTACAGAATCTTCCCCATTTTTGCTCAACTTCTATTTCCATCGCCACACACCACCAACCGAACCTCCAGGACAGTCTATATTTCCCTTTTGCAAAGACGTGTGTGAGGAGGAGGGAGGAGAAGGAGACAGAGGAGAAACACCTACCATTAACAACTATACTTCTTTATAGTACACCAGCAACTCTTCATTTCGAATCAATATCTCTGTACATGCGTCCCATGCTAAACTCCCCATTTGACTCTTCCCTTCCCTTCTTCTTTACCTTCCGCTCCTTCAACTTTTTCTTTCCCTCTAATTTTTCCACACAACTCCAAGGAAATTGCTCCAAATTTCATTCCTCGTTTTCATTCCCATTATTTTTATCCCTGGTTAAACATTAAAAAATTTACTGAATTTTTTTCACACCCACGATTCTTTCATAGTCGTTTTGTTTTCCATAATAATAATAAATTTTAATGGCATTTAATCTTTTAATTTGGATTTATTTTAAACTGATGCAAATGTCGTCTTCCTGATAGGAAGTTCCTGTCTAGATTAAATGAATTTTTTTGGCTCGCCCATTATTGTGCAATTGGGATTTTGTGTGAAGAAAATCTGGTAGAAAAGAAGTGCAGTGATTTTGATTTTCGGTTGAAAAATGAGTGAA
Organism: Pygmarrhopalites habei; assembly: GCA_009870185.1. Taxonomy (NCBI): domain Eukaryota; kingdom Metazoa; phylum Arthropoda; class Collembola; order Symphypleona; family Arrhopalitidae; genus Pygmarrhopalites; species Pygmarrhopalites habei. The sequence goes on from WJFB01000463.1 coordinate 11,400, forward strand.
ATTAAAATAAGTATTATATAGAAGAGCACTTTCACCCATCACACACACACACGTTCCAGGCACACACAGCAAAAAAATCCAACCATTGTAATTTACAAATGGGAATGACTACACGAAGATTTTTCTCATTTTTTTCCCTTCTCAGATTTAATCCATGCCATATTTTGAGTATACAGGATGACAAGTGGACCAAGTCTTAATTATATTTTTTTTCTCCCGTGCCTCCAAGTGGGAGTGTAGATGTACAAGGATATTCCCTTCTCTCTACACACACACACACACGCTGTACTTGTGTATTCCAGTTCCTGGAAAAAGGAGTGAATGAGGAGAGGAGGAGAGGAGGAGAGGTGGATGGAGAATATAACAAGTGGGGTATTATTTATGAGGGAGCTCAGTATTGTCAAATGTGCAAAGGTGGAAAGTGGAAGGGCGGGTTTTTATCCTCTCTCTCCACACACATGCCTACATACATCTGTGTGTACACACATATGACATGACAAGGTAGGTTATATGACGACCTGAACTATTGTTGATGACACACACTCTCCCTTTCTCTCTCTCACACACACAGTCACCGAGTAATGTGTGTAGTGTCATTCGATTCAGCTCCCTTGGGAAATCATTCATGGCGAATAGGAAAATCGCAGAAATTTCGAGTTTTGCCTTCATGAGTAATCTCAAATGAGTTGAGAGTATATTAAAGCGAGGAGGAGGAGAAAAAGAGGAAGGTATTTAGTCAAGAGCCAATGGTGCGAACATGGATTTTATGCTCTGACACCTCCATTCACATTAAATCTGCTTTCTCCTCTCCTTCCTCACTCGCACAAGGAAAAGAATCATCAGAAATGGGATGGAATGGTTGTGTGTGTGTACATCCGTCTCTCATCTTTATTTTCCAAAGGGGGAGAACAGCAGAAAAATCATTTCCAAGGTTTTCCAGCGCAACGTGTGTCCCACGAAACAAATGAAATCCTCTCCCTTTCTTCCTCTTGTTGACAACAACAATTTGACTGTGATTTTCCTCGTTATGATCAACACAACTTTTTTTTCCCTGGCATCAATTGGCCCATTGAGCGGAAGGATATGCGGAGTGTTTTGTCGGGGTCCTCACAAATGTTGGATCATGGCCGACATTATTAAAAGGATTTTAATAAAAGTTGACTTGTACAGAGAAGAGTAGAATAAGTAGCATAAAATTGGAGAAGTAGTTAAGAAATGGCACAAGATTTAATTACTGGTGTGTCTTGCCCCTTCTTTAAAAGTAAAAGTCTTGAAAGTTGGTTAAGGTCGTTCTTCCACCGGGAGTTGACGGTTTCGAGATGTTGAGGATGATGATGCAGGGTTGGGATTGTGGCCAGGGAGGCTGTGTAATTAATTATTGTGAGAAATTTGATATATAGTCCACAGAGAGAGAGAGAGAGAGGAGTGTGCGATGGTGGTTCAACCCACATATTGACTGTCACAGGATTTGATGTGCCATTATAGGAAGTCTGATGTTTGCCCGGGTCTTTCTCTCTCGCCCTCCGTCAGGGCCCTCGTTGGTGTCAATGGTGAGGAGGGAGTGAGGGAGGAGTGTGATTGGGGTTGAATGTTGTCAAGTGTGAAAATAAAATAAAAAAAGGAGGCCGGTTTCTTTGTGTAAACATTTAATTTGATTTGAATGAATGAGACTGGATTTGACAGAGAGACTCCTCCATCCGTGCACATGACTTCCATATGGAATTTTGCATTTTGGATTTGTCAATCCAGGGATCGTCATTGCAATTCTCCCCCTTTTTTCCACACACACAGGCACGCTCTCTTTTTAGCTGTTTTATAAAAATGCTAATCCGCTCTACTAATTTCCCTTTTAACCCTGGTGATGTGTCCACAGTTCAAATATTTTAATAACTGCTTTCATAGCATATTTTTACATGGGAATGTAAAAAGCCTGCCATTTAATTTGACAATCAATTCCGAAATTAAAGTTTAATAACTAGGAAAAATTGTTATGAATGACAAGTGTGAAAGCTAAATGATTTGTGTGGTTTTAAACTGATGATGAGAGGAGGAGAGAAGGGAGAATGAAAAAGAGTAGTGGATGTAGTAAAAGATGGAAATAATAATAATATTTGTTAAAGTTGAGCGTTTTGGAAAGTAGCAGATGATGAATGGGTAATAAGCTGCTTTTCCTTCTGCCTCTGCCTTGTTTGGAGAGTTTTCCTCTTGAGTCTCATATAAATAAAATAATGGTTTGTGATAGACCCTGTCATTGAGAGAGAGGAGAGAGATGTGTGTGTATTGTTGAGGGTGTCGACGCGGCGTGTGACAGGACAAATGAATTGGTCATAAGAACTTGAAGAGGAGAGTGGATATACATAACTAGACAAAAATTGTTTGTATGAAATTCATCTTGTCCTCCCCTACCCTATATAATAATCTAATATAACACGTATTACACACATGTGAAGAGATCATGCTTTCTTCCCTATTTCATGTTCCCTACTTATTGTACATGAGAAGGATGAGAGTGGTGTGTGTTTTTATTATAATATTTTATAGTCATGACATACAAGAGTCATACTCAAATTGTCCGTGTGGATGGCTGGATGATGATCAAGTTTTGTGTGTGGAAATATGAAATGTGGCCTGTAATAGCATTACAGATAGTACTCAAATTATTATCCATAAAACTGAGTCAAATGCTGCGTACTAGAAGTACGGTAGTACATATACATAAATGGTGTAGTCCTTGTGATATGGCTCTCATGTCTAGTGCACGATACATTTATTAATGATGGATTGTGGGTCTGACTACATATTATATGGTCAATTCATATCACATTTTATATTTATTCCATGGGATTTTCATCCTCCCTTCTCTCTCTCTGCATGGGCTCTTGTTTGCCAGACACACCATGATAGTGCAAGTACATAAGGAACCTTATGTACAGGGTGGCTCATAACCTTTGGACCCCCCTCCACAGCCAGGACCAAGCAAGGTCAGAAAAATATAAAAATACAGTGTTGTAGAGAATTCAATTCTACATCTATCCCACATGACATCAGGTCACCAAGTCAATGTGTGTGAAAGACTTTTTTTCTAAACTCTGTTGAAGAAACATCAAATTTTTGAAGAAAAAATTTTGTCCACATTTTGTTCAGTAGCTAGTTTCATAGGCCATATGATTTTGCATATTTTTTGTAACCTTCAGACAATTGCATGAAAAATTGCACTACTGGTGGAGCAATTTTGGAAATGTGATGAAAATTTCGAAAAAGTTCAAAGTTATGAACTTACTATTTTTTTGTAAGAAAACAATACACCACCTTATAATCATCGAAATTGTGAACCTAAATCAGAAATTTCCAAATATTTGCAACAATGTTGACGTGTTTGCAAAACAGTTAGGCTGGAGTATCATAGCGTTGGCTTTGTATTACTCCTTTTCTCAGCTCTGGTAAATTTCAATAATTTGATAACGCCCGCAATTTTCGATAAATATTTTTGATAAATATTTATTCAGAGAACACGTAGGTTTCAATGGATTATAAGATAGTTATGTTGGAATGTTGTAAAAATAATTTTTTTTCAAAATTTTTACATTTTTTTAAAATAAAAGTTGACGAAAATGCGATTTCAAACTTAGCGCTAGCTTCCACATACGTGTCGACCGGATGTCATATAGGATAGATGTGGAATTGAATTCTCTACAAAACTGTATTTTTATCTTTTTTTGACCTTGCCTGGTCTTGGCTGTGGAGGGGGGTCCAAAGGTTATGAGCCACGGTGTACATGACTAAATTTCAACGAGACGTGGATTAAACAGCAATTGACCCCCCTTTCCACACAGTTTGTAGTAAGGGTCTACTGTATGGGGCCTTAAGCCGACGCCGACTATGTAAGGAAAAGAATTTTGTTTGTACCTCGTCTACACAACGAGGTGTACACGGACTGTCACTCATTATACATGGATGCGTGGATTTTACAAAAATATTTTATACCACAACCAACTTACCTTCTACATTGTAGAATCTACAATTATGTGTGGTGGACAATTAATTCCATGTTATTTTGGTTTTCATTTTTGTCATCTCACTATCATTTTGTGATGTTCAATTTTTCAAAATGTGGGCTACTGTGGGTGACTGTTTCTAGTGTGTGTGTGTGTGTAATGCCATGGGGTTAATATACCGTTTAAAATTGTTTCCACTTTACTGGATTACTAATAAGTACGTACGATGTACAATCGGAGAGCATGTCAAATTAGGATTACAAGGAGTGTGGGCGTGTGACAAGTTTTGTACTTGTTATGCCATGCCATCGAATTGGATGAGGAATATTGATCTGCTGTCACAAAATTCGTACCAAATTGGAATATTCACAAGTCATTTATGAAATCAGTTGTCAATTATTTTCTCATTTCTAGTCCTTCCTCACTCCATCATGACAAGTCCTATGTGTACCTAATTGTCGGATAAGCAACGGATGAGACAGAATATATCCTGGAAAACTACACAGTCATAGTAAATAGTAGTCACAATAATTTGCTCTTCTTTTATGGCCCCCCCCCCCCAAAATAATTATCACATTAGTTTATGAACAACACAAATTTTTTCCTCCGAAATGGGAGGAGGAATGAGTCAAATACGCTGTAAATATAAAATCAATTTGTTCTTATCATTGTTCTCGGATTACTTTTGAGCTTCCGTAGGAAGTACTCAAAATCCTTCCTCAAGTTTAGCTGAAAACAAAGTTTATTTATGTCTGTATTTATCATTTCTTTCGCTACATCGATCAAGATATATATTTAGTGTGTGTGTGTGTGGATACACACACATGAGGAAGAAGAACTGGCCTTTCTTATTACTGATAATAAGACGGTGTGCGTGTGTGGACAACGTTTCTTCTTTCGTGTATTGTCACAAGATGAGAGCGTAAAAAAGGTACAATTTTTGGAGCAAACCGTACCTATTTTGATATGTATTTGTTTATGTATGATTAGACAGAGAACTTGAAAGAGAACTTGAGAGGAAAGCTCATCTTAGCACCGGAGGAGGACTCTTGTCTGTCCTATGAAGTAAAATGGCATGAGACGATTTGTTCCAATCCTTCTTCTTCTTCTTTTTCTTGTAGCCAAAAACTTTTGTTGTTGAATTGTGTCATTGTCATTCACGGACACACAAAGTAGATTACAAGAGTAAGAGTAGTTTTCTTCCTCCGTGTTACAATATATTTGACAAACTTGTCCTCTTCTTCCCTGATCTTCCACTCTGATCTGTGTACTCTTATAATGTTATTACTGTGTGTGTGTTCACAGTTACAGTACACATCATGTTCTTGTAATGTGTCCACACACACACAATTTATATGATATTAGCCCCTACGTGCGTCCCACCACAAAACAGCTTAACGAATCCTACAAGGACAGGGGAAGAGTAAAGCTCAATCATTCATACATGTGTGACATATACTGTATTGTTACTGTGTATGTGTACAGACTACGTGGTAGAGTGTAGCTGTTGCTCTACTGTGACTGTCCATCACGAATGGATGATGATGACCCCGGAGGAAAAGTTTATGTGTGTTGCCATTGAGTAGGTAATCGGATTCGGAGGAGAAATATCACCCCGTGACAAACCGCGAACAAATTTTTCGGTCCCCCTTCCTTCTCTCTCTACGATACTCGTATATGATATGTATTACACACACACGCACAAAAGTAGTAGTATTCAATACGGGGAAAGAGACGAGTGGTAGAATGAAATACGTATTAGTTGTTACATAGACATGTATAGACACACATGCAGTATTTAATCACCCCCTTTATTGCCAAATGCACAAAGAGACAAATACATTTTTTTCATTGTTGTTGACAATATTTTGTGTGTGTGGATTTATGTACAGTTTCCAGATATATATGTGTGTACATCATAATACTATTATTCTTATATTAATTTGAACAAGCACACATAAAACACACACTTGACACTTTCTCTCTCCTTTGTTGAATGTCGGGTAGTTCAGGTATTGTGTATTGACGGGTGATTCAAAATTACTATCCAAAAAGAAAAATGTTTGTTCACAATCTTAAAATGTTGGAGAAAGTTTTTCTGAGAAAAGGCAACCAAAAATTTTGTGTGTGTGTCTTTAATATTAGTTAACGGTTTAAAACTGAGGGGAATATTGAAACAAAGGTAGAGTGTGTAGTGTGTGTGTGATGAATTTATTTTTTTTCCTAATAATACTGACTTCAAAGTAGAGGTAGTTTGGTGAAGGGAGGAGGATGATGTGCTGGATGATTGATATGTGTTTGTTGGATGAGGAATGGATTAATAAAATTAGGATTGTGATTGACAAGAGAGGCAGAGGAGGTGAAGGAGGAAGGAGGAGTTGAATTATTGGGTGAATGATTTGAATTTGGAATAGCCAAAGTCTGACGAAGGGTCATGGATGTGGAGGACGGTGGTTGCTGTTGTTGTTGTGGAAGAGGAGGATGTTGTGGTGACATTCGGTCCGATGATGAACAAGGTGAATTCGGGGTGTTATCAAGGAGGAGAAGAGTTGTAGAATTCCCTGTCCTATCTCCTCCTCCACCGCCAGAAGATCGAAGGGGTTCATGTAACTTCCTCATATGTTTTTTGAGGTCAAAATTCCGACAGAATCCTTTTCCACATCGTTGACATGTAAAGGGTTTCTTGTCGTTGTGGGTGTGCATGTGGAATGTAAGGTTGTAAATTTGATGGAATGCTTTGTTACAAACATGACATTTGAATTGTTTGTCTCCACTGTGGGTCAACTTGTGATTCTTGTAGTTTCCTTTTTGATGAAAACCTTTACCACAATGCTCGCAAATGAATGGTTTGAATCCGTCATGGATTCGGATGTGAGTGTTCAGCGTGGAACTCCGATTGAATGCCTTGCCACACTCTCGACATTTGTGGGGTTTCTAAAAAGGAAATTTCAATTTATAAATCATTAAAAAAAAGTCGCCTACTAATTATTTTAGAAAATGGCAAAATTTTGCAAGCTATTGTACCTCTGCAGTGTGGATTATCTTGTGCCGACACAAAGTTGAAGCCTGTCGAAATCCTTTATGACACACTTTACAGACGAAAGGTCGAGCTCCAGTGTGGACTGGCATGTGTCGCGTTAGATTGTAGTGGGCATTAAAAACCTGGATACAAAAGTAGTTGTGAAAATTACAGTTTAACATTTTTCGATTTAAAGAAAATTGAACCGTTGAAATTTTTTTTTACCTTGCCGCAATCCGGACATACAAAGCTTTTCCCTTTATTCCCCCCACTCCCTCCCCCTCCACTCGTGTTGTGAGGAGATGAAGAGGAATAACTACTCCCTCCATTATTAATCGAGTCTGCCCGACTCAAAGGTCGACTACTACTGAGGGTCGGAGATGACTCCAGATCTTTCATGTCAATTAATTTCTTGTTGTTGTTGTTGTAAATACTATTATTGTTATTATTGACTTTTCTCTCACTGACTAAAATATCCTTCTTGACTGACTCTCCTCCTCCACCTCCTCCATGTGGATTTTGATTATGAGTATGATTATCCTTGACTGTCCCATTGGACCTCAATTCTCTTCCTCCTCCACCTCCCGAGTCATGACTACTCCGATGATGATGAATTTGTTCTGGATTTGTGTAGTCTGGAGGGAGAAGGAGGAGAGACCCGACCCCAGAACCTCCTTTACTCCCAATTCGATGATTAAATGGATGATCAACCGATTGTTTGACTGAATTATTTGTTGTATTGTTGTTGGGTGGGTTGGAGGATTGGGGAGAAAAATTGGATGGAAAGTGAGAAGAGGCTGCAGTAGCAGCCGCCGCCACAGCCGTTCTCAAACTGTGATTATAGGCATTAGGATTTGTTGTAGGGTTGAGAGGTTGAAGATGATGATTTTTTGATGCGGATGCTGCTGCCATGTAAGCAGCATAGAGGGATGAGGGTGTGAAGGCGGCTGCTGCATGAGGATGAGTCAAGTAAGGATGATGAGGATGATGTGGATGAGATGGAGGAGATACGGTTGACAAGGAGGAGGCGGTGGAGTAGTAAAAGAATGGATATTGACGAAGAATGTCGGAGGCGACCATTCTTTCCGTGTACTGTCGAAAATTCGGTTCACACATCACATGAGAAGGGACATATTTTCGGAAAGCGGATTCTAACTGTTCACCCGCCACTCCTGCGGCTCCTGTATTGTTGACAATGAGGGATTTTGATTGTTGTTGTTGGGGTGGGGAAAAGCGGGACGAGATTACATCCTCATCTTTTTCTTCCTTTTCTTTCTCTTTTTCTTTTTCTTTCTCGTTCCTCCTCACGGATGAGGAGAAAAGCATGGCAGCCATGCCTCGTCTCCTCCTTTTTCGGAGAGTACTATCTGAATCGTCTGTCACTTGTTTCTCCTCCTCTTCTGGATCCTCCTCTTGACGAGGAGTATTTCTTTTCCCGCTGTTACTCTTGATAAGTCGAAGAGGGGAATCCCGGGTTCCGGGTTCTTCCGGTGTATTGACTGGGGGTGTTGTGGTCGATGCAGAGATAGGGGTAGTTATGATTGACCGGTCGGGTGATTTTTTGACCGGTTCCATAATCTTTGCAATGGAGAAAGTGAGGAGGGATGTTTTTGTGGCAGACTTCCCACCTCCACCGCCATACATTTTGTTGTCGTCGTCTTGGACGGGACTGGGTAGGGATTCGGTGGTTTCACTCAGGTAGACGGAGATGGGATGATGATGATGATGAAGATGGTGGTGGTGGTGATGAGCGGGGGACTGATTGTCCATCATTGTCAAATTATTTATGGGCTGCATCCACTGCTGCACTTCTTTACTGTGTTTATTAAGAAAAAAGAAACGATTTTTGTTGAGCAATTCATCAATTAAAGTCGATATTTAGGAGGAGGGAAAGATTGAAAGGAAGAAATGAATGTCGGGGTGAGATTGGGAATCATTTTAGAGCAAGATGAAACACACACACAGAATGCAAGAGAGAAAGAGAGAGAAGAAACTTAATCAATTGTGGTCAGGATATATAAATGTGGAGGAGGGGAGAGTTTGTAATACAAACTTTGTATGATTATTTGCCAAAAGGATATATAATAGACTTGTCAAGCCTCCCCTATTAAGTCAAATCCACACTTTCCGATGAGGGGAACAACACACACACACACGCGCACACACAAATACACGCCACCGTTTGTCAAATGGGCCGAGGGAAACCCGGGTTCGATTGTATGCATGCTCACATATGCACATAAGTGTGTGCGTGTGTAAAGCCATATTTCCCATTTATTTTTTCGGTTAAAAGACTTTTACGCCTGGAACACAAAGTCTCGTATGTAAGAGAGCAAAAGCTCATAATCTCACATGAGTATAAAATGTCATTTGCCATCTTTCTCATTTCGCACCATTTCAATTATTTTTAACTAGGACTAACTAACGAATCTACTGCTACTACTAAATACAATTATACGAGAAGTATATTACAACGTGTCATCGTAAGTAGGAGTAAATATTGTTGCATCACCCTGTAAATTTATTACTGCCTGTAATCCTATTAATTTTTTTATAGTCTACAAACAAGGACGGACGATCATCTCAATTACTCCGATCCCCACACACGCAAAATTAAATATACAGTGTATATACATGTCATGTATACCATGTACCTTTGTATGTAGTGCGTACGCACACAACTTTTTGACTTTCTGTGTTCGGTGCGGGAGTAGTTTATTATCTCCTGGTATCAAGGGTGACGACAGTTTGGTAGGCTAACATTTGAAATTGGAAGAAATTGGAGAGGCGACTGAATGAGTTTATTATGTAAAAAAAGTCGTAGATGGAAAAAGGAGATTTCCCTCCCTCTCTCTCTCTCTTTCTCATTGTCAATTTGTGTTTGTTGTTGGATCTCATTGACACTCGTTCATCGCCCAAGCCGGCACTTCCCCTCGTCCAAGGTTCCTCTTCTTCCTGAGGACGAGGAGGAGGAGGAGATGAGGGAATGGGGAAGAAGAGAAGTGAACTCCTGCGAATATTTACACTGGAATGGTCATTTCCGTCCTGCATGCCATGCAATAATTCCAAGTTTGGAGTTGCTTTTCTGCGAGGACGACGAGGAATATCGTTGAATGTAGAGTGAACATGCAATGGTCTTTAAAGTACACACACGGAGAAGAAGAAGAAGAGAGAGAGAGAGATGGGAGGGAGAGAACCAATTCACGTCTACGTCTTTTCCCTCCCGTTGCCATGTAATAGTTGATAAGTGATAGCTTTTGAAGTGGGCCGAATCCAGACATAAAAGAACACTGTGTAAATAGACTGAGGTCCGCTTCTCAGTGGCGACCGTGTTTCCCTCAACTAAACTCCATCAAACAAGAACTGGATGAGGTACACTACTTACCACACACACTCCTCTCTCTCTCTATTCTATCTACCCGGGTCTCTTGTCAAAACTCCGTCTCTCACTCTCAACAGACCTTCATCAGAAAAGCGAGAGTTGGAGTCTCTGAGGAATCCATCCCCAATTAATATCAATCCAACATTCATATATTCATTTTCACTCTCACTCTTCTACCCTCAATCCATCCTCCTTTACTTGCATTCAACTCTTTCCATTATTTATTGTACCTACGCAGAGAAACAAGACAGGAAGAGTAGCAAACAAAAAATACATCCACTTCTCCCTCACGCCATTCACCTTGCTTCAAAAGGCAACACAGTACAAAGTACAGCACACACACACACACCACAACCAGTCCTCTTTTCTCCTCCAGTTTTTTGTCAAGATGTATAAAAAGAATTTTATGCGGAGAATTCAACCCGTTTGAAATTTATTGTTCGTGCGCGAGAGAGAGATTTGAGTTGGATGTAGAAATCATTAGTCATTTTGGGACTTTGGGAAAAGGAGACAGAGAGAGAGAGAGAGAAAGAGACAATGAGTCGGGGATTTGAGAGGAGGATTTTTTTGTCGGGCAGGGCAGAACGGAGAAAAGGAGAGAGAGGGAGAGAGAGCGCATTGCTCTGGGCTGTGTTGACAGAGGAGTTTTCTCACAACAAAAGGAGGAGGAAACTCAAGTGGGTCGTGTATGTCGTCAGAGTGGATGACTTTGAGCTCATCTCCACTTCTCCTCTCTCTCTTCCCTTGATGATGATAATGTGGGGAGAAAGAGAGATTGAGAGGGAAATCTTAGAGCAGCTTATCTTTTTGTGAGTTCCAAGAGAGAGGAGGACTGGAAACTCAAAATTGATGCTATAATTCATGTGGCAAATGATGAAGGTTGTGATGACAGCAAAAGTACAAGTCAGAGAGGAGACCTCGTCACCCCACCACTTTCATTGTTCTTCTCAAGGAGGGAGGGAGATGGTTGTGATAGAATGTCATGAACTACCCGCATCAACCCTACACACACATTGACATGCCCCTGGAATCATTTCCTTTATCATTCTTCACATAATTATTTTGAATTATACATAAGAGCAAAGCTACATGACTTTTCTCCATTTATATATATATAGAGGAGATTGCAAGTTTGTGAGGAGAGTCGTGCTCAAATTCTGCGAAAAAATCCGACACTTGACCGACTGTCCTTTGAAAACTGACATTTTGTGGTGCAACCATTTTTTTGCTGTAGTTTTTCTCTTGTTAGAGAAGGGCAAGAAAGAAAACAAAGAGAAGGGAAAGAAAGTAGAATTGAGGATAATTTTGGGTGAGGAAATTGTGGTTGTACACAAAACAAGTCAGGGATGAGGAGGGGGAGTTTAAACTGTGGAAATTTAATTGATTGGCGTGAAGAACTAGGAGTTAATAGAGAGGAGGAGGAGAGACCGACAGATTTATTAGTTGATTTACGAGGTGAACAAACTGCTGACTTGCTCCCTCATTCTCCTCAGAAAGAGAAGGAGAGGGAGAGAGAGTACATCAGATACGGGGGATTATAAATCACATTTGGAGCGAGGATGTGAAACAACACATGCACATATCATGATGATGACGATGAAGGCTTTGGAACCCCTCTTTGTGAAAGACTTGGGATAAATTCCCAACAAAAGATCTTTTTCACCCCTCCAATAGTCTATTTTCTCATAGGCGGTCTGTACAGTCTTATACCCCATTTATCATTACATCACTATACAAGTATACTGTATGGATAATATTCTCTTTTCCTTCCCCTTCTCTTTTCTGTTGACTCGATCATTCTGTTTTTCTCGGGTCAAAATCCGGGAAATTGGATAACGCTAACATATTGTCAAGAAATACGGAATTAAAAACCGCTTCCACGCCTTACCACATTCACATTTTACAAAATTTATTTGTGCGTGGATGTGGCCTAGTGTGTGTGTGTGTTTGCACAAAATGATCTCAGTAAACTCAAAAGAAGGGAGAAAAGATGTTTTTATCTACGGAAAAGTTACGACTTTGCTCAATCAAGACTAGATCTAATGAAGTCCTCATGCGTTGCAAGAAAACAATGGAAATTTTTTCCACCGTTTTTTAACAAACCTCATGACTTTTGAGAAACATTTTACAGCTCATTTTGTCACCCATATAAATTAACATAAATAACACATTTTTTCCTCAATCACGAACTGGTAAATTGGACACAAACACACACACATCATTAAATTAATTTTTTCCGTTTTGATGTCAACTTCAATGATGCCCATAAGGTCTAAACAAATACACGATGAGAATAAATTCTTTTGCAAATTAAAAATATATTATCTGTAGAATTGTGTTATGCTATGTGCCCACCTGTTCAACGTGTCAGTGTGTGTGTGTGTGTTTCATTTCAAATTAAATATAGAGACACTTTAATGCCCCCAGTTAAAGACAGTGTATATTGACCATGACGAAAGGATGAATACACTTTTCTCTCAAAACTATCTGACTACACCATTTTATTTCGTCGTAAAATCCAGTTGTTAGCTACACACACACACAGTTAGAGAGAAGTTCAATATAGAATTGACTAGGTAGTAATAATTGGCTGTCACTTGACAAGTACATACTATCTAATCCTGAGGGGAAGATGCAATTGTATTGAGCACAATAGATTTGAGAATTGAAGATACATTAAGATGCACATTTTAAATGTGAAATTAAATAATTCAGTTGCAATTCTTCACTAACTCCCAATTTTGACATGATCCATCCACACACGTTTTCTTTTCCAATAGGCTAACAATCTGTATGTCAATCCTCATTAGTTTTACTTAATTTGCTCAAGTAGAAGTTGAAGCTAAGATCAATTAAATTTTGTCAAAAATTCCACCACTCATAAAAAGTAAATTGAAGATGACAGTAAGATGAAAATCCTTAGGGGGTGAGATTGGAACATGGACATCCCTTCGCTTTGCAAATAATAATTTTCAAAAAAAATTCTACATAATTATTTACACATACCGTATGTAGTATGGATGTATTCTTAATGTTTCGTTGTTGAAAGTACGAGATTTGCTCAACATAGACACAAAGTAATTTGAAAGCCTTGCAATAAATAGTCATAAAAATATATTTAGTTTGTGTGTGTGTGTCGTTTCGCTTTGAGATTTGATAGTCGTCCTCGTAATCATAAAATTGCACTAAATGCATATTTCTTTCACATTTTTTCTACCTCGTGGTCGTCCTTACTTTGCTGATCATCATCATCATTCAGAGATAAAGAGAGTCCCCCTTTTTTCTTTTGATAAATAATATGCTGCTATTTTTGCCACCGCATACCTACAACTCCATTCCACATCGCTTAAGAGAAAAGGAGGAGGAAGAATCTCTTTAATCTTTGACCGCTTCAAACACGTTGTAAAATTAGTACTAAACCATGTAACATTGTATTATTACCTGACACATCAACTCGACTTGATCTTTCTAGCCTGAGAGAGACGAAGAGAGACAGAGAGGGGGAAATAAACGACTGTTCAGAAAAGACGGTCGTAAAGTTCAAGAAAATTAATATTCATTTTAATATTTATTCTTTTTCCTTCTGAGCAGCAGGACTTTATTTTTTAAGAAGAGGAGGACGGTGCTGACGATGAGAAATTATTTAGCCAAGGAAAAAATGACTTGAAACCCATGACCAGCAAAATCATATGTTATAACATTTATCCTGTGGCTTGTTAACATGAAATTTTTTATTGTATTTCAACTGTCATAGCTCACACTCTGTCATTACACATAACTCCACACCAACTAAACTATTAGAATTTAGAGAAGGGATTCTTCATCCAAGGATTAAGATGATTAGGAACGCGTATTAACAATTTGCTTGTCAATCTACATAACTTTGTGTACTCTCTTAGTGAGGAAAACACATGGAGGGGATTTATTTACACGAGAAGTGTAAATAAATAGTTCTTCACCCCTTCCTCCTCTCAGTCCTCATCTCCTACCGGTAATAAATAAATTATCCACATATCTTCCCTTCACCGAGTCAACTCTGTTTGTGAAAATATGCCAAATTGTTGAGGAGTCGTAAAAACAGATTTCCATGACTTAAAGTCTTGTACAACCCATTAATTTTCTCTCTTCCTTCTCAATAGCAGTCAAATATTGTCAAGTGTACTTTTACCTGAGGATCACCTCAACAAGGAAATGTTCATCCAGAAATGAACGGTCCAGGAAAAAAGAAGAGAGGAATAAATGTACGGAATTTAATAGTGAAAGAAATGAACGGGAAACATGAACAGAGGAATGGCGGGGGAGAAGAAAGGTTGAGAATAAAGCTGGGCCAGAACTATGGTAATTAGACTAAAGTAGTGTACACGTGGCACACATGACCAACCATCAAGATAAAAAAAGGGAGAATAGGTTTTGAAAGATGAGACGAGACGCAAGCCAAAGCCATCAGAAAGAGATGCAATGGAGGGGGAGGGCTGGACAAGTTCCGGTCTTGTCTTTCTCTCCTTCAACGATCCGTCAATCTTTTCTATATTCTTTTCCTCTCTCAACAGAAATATAGTGGCACATCACATCTCGCTCTCTTTTTGCAATTGTCTACAAACCCCCACATGCCGTCTTACTTCCTAGGTTCCTCTCTTTCTATTTAACATGGCATAACAGGCTTTTCATAAAACCTTCCCCTCCCCCTTTCTTTTAGAATCGAGTCTACATACTTTAGGATTGACACTCAATATACAACGTCTCTACCTAATGTGTATGTACACTTGAACCCTGTCAACGACTTTTATTTAAAAGAGTGAGAGGAGAGAGAAAACTCAACCCACCCGCACGTGTGTCACTCTTCCTCCAGCCATGAAAATGTGCAAAGATTAAAAGCACACACATGCACACACAATTTTTACCCGTTCGATTGTTCTCCAATGTTTCCTTTGAAAGGACAGCTTTACCAACAACACACACGTGCCATTTTAATTGTTTGTACATCACCTCAAAAGAATTTTTATGGAATGGAGGATTTCACTGGAAATTCTACTCCGATGGCGACATGTAATCTACATATTTGTAATGTAATGTTGTACAGATTTATACATCGATTTGTACGATGAACTTGATGGAAATATCTGAGCTGAAGGATAACATAGTTAAAATTATGCTCATTATTTTAACTAGGACCGTTAACTCCGCTAAAAATGTTAAAATTTGTCCACGATTTCATTTCGTTCGTACGGCTATGAATTTTTCTTGTAAGAATGGATTGTAAAATCCGGGGAAAATCAAGAAGAAAAAGGATCTTAGACAATGAAGATATCTACGTTTGTGTGAAAAATGGCTTCTGTTCTTGTACGTGTTTGTCTCGTGCATTGTTTTTCATCACTCACACACGAAAGGGCTGGGTATTAAAAGAAGAGGGAAGGAGGAGGGTTCGAGAGTTGTAAATTGAGTTTGGATTAAAAGGAGGATGTAAAAAGTCCTAATTAGACTTGAATGAGTTTACATAATGGTGACAAGAGGTTACTCACGTTGTTAAGGCGGCTCATGGAAGAAGAGGTTGGTTGGTTGGTTGTGTGTTTGTGTGTGTGTGTCGGTGGTTGGTTTTATGGATCCTCAAAACAAACTACTCAAGTTGAAGAAGTCCCAGTCTCTCCAAATATTTCCTTCACATTCAACATTTAATCGTGGTATGTTACATACATACATATTGACTATTTTTTTGACTCTTGTGTGTGTCGCGTGTTCCCCTCGACGATGATGATCTAGAGAACAAGAATCTGTCGGACGTTCCAGCATTACTTGCTTTGGACCCAAAAAAAGGAGGATGAGGACACAAATCAATGACTATTGTTGTTTCTCACACTTGAACATTTCCCTTGGATTCTACGAGAGTTTAATGAGGGAGAGACTTTTCATCAAATTAAGACAAACTCTTCTCTCTCTCTGTTTAAATACACAAATGAGTGCACTCTCTATAGATGATTGTGCTCGTGTGTGTGTGTGGAAGATTTCAATATAAAGAATAAACACACACTAGACTATAGAGGAGAGGTGGAAGAGAGTCTGAGGACAATGAGGGAGCGTCCGTTTAGAGTTTGAAATACAAAAGTCCATTTGGAGTTTGGAGAGTTTTTCAAAAATCAACCATCCAACTCTCACTTGATCATTGTTTCTAAAGTCCGACCATCATCATTGACTGTATGGGCTCCGTGTCCAATGCTTTTTTGCTCCCCTCTTCTCTCTACACTACTTGTGTGTGTGTTATGTCATTGATGGAAGTGGCTGCGTGTGTTCAAAAAGTCACTCTTGACTTCTCAGAGTCTGTCGTTCTTCTCCATGATGATAATTTGAAGCTTTTTTCACAAAAACTGAACTCACATGAATTTTAATCACAAAACTTTCTCTCTTCCAAAGATATTCACCAATTCACTTGACTCACAATCTTGAATAATCTTTTTTGTCTTCCACGAAAGGATAAAAGAACAAGATCAAATCTCTAGCAAATTTTTACTTCTGGATAGATCACAGTTGACCCTCAATTGAAAAAATGTGTCATCTTCATGAAACTTGACTTTTCTTTCAAATTTCTTCTGCACTGTCTATGACTAAACGGCCCTTGTTCAATCCTTTTTGTTCGTTTCGTCTAAAAACTTGAAGAGACTCTCTCTTGACCAAAACAAAAAGCTAGTCACTCGCACTTTTCTCACACACAAGAAAAAGATTCCTTGAACCTTTGCCCGACTATTTTTTTTATAGTAGTTTCCTTCTTTCTTAAATGTTTATCGAGATTGAGAGAAACTCCGAAGAACAGGAGGGATAAAATGTTTTTGGGTTGGAAAAAATGTTTCCTACCACGCACTCCCGTCCAAATTCCCGTATTTTTGTACGACGAGTAGGGGGTAAGTGTGTGTGTGTGTGAGGGGGGAAATGGAACTCTGTTTGCTTGTCAATAGTTTGCTTGCTCAGTGGAAAGTGGTGGAGAGAGTGGGGAGGCTGCATGTTTTTTTCTCGGTCCTGAACATCTTACGATATTATGACGAGGAAGAGGAGGAGGATGACGATGATGATGAAAAGGAGAAGATGGTAAAAAGAGGGAGGGGGTTTTATTTTCTCAGTGTAGAGTGTAAGTGAGTGTGGTTTTGTTAGTTTGTGTATGTACGCGTCGTCGTCTTGTTTGAGAGGAGAAGAGGAGGAAAAAAGGGAGAGACAAGTTTTGTGGAAAAGGAGTTGGTGGGATGGGGCAAGCGCCAACCTTTTGGGTCGGTCTCTTCGTTCTACACCTCCCCACCCTTGTTCATTTCGGAGTGAAAAACCAATCGCTCGTCTACCCCATCTCTCTCTCCTTCCATTGGCATCATTGTCTAAACCGAAAGTTGGGCAACTGCGGGAGAAATATGGAATCCTCAGTCTACTATTCTCTATACACACCTATCAACTCCATTCCCTCCACACACACACAGTACAGTACATGTAGAGAGGGTTCTCAATTCTCCAAACTAATTCCAAATTACATGACGATTAATGAACAACTCGACTTTTTTCCCTCATCTCTCTCTTTTTCTCTCTCTTTCTCTCTACCACACACCGTTTCTCTTTGAAAGCGCCTCTCTCTCTGCGTGTGTGTGACTCTGACTCTACTGATGATATTTTTAGACTGCATCCATGACTATGATCGGGTTTTAAAAATATGTATCCAGTGTGACACACACACACGTACGTACATACATTTCAGAATTGAGATGAGAATTGAGAAAAGGATCCGGAATATGAATTTATGGTATGTATTAATTTCAACTGTGTGCTTGTGTGTGTGTGCGTGTGTGTGTGTGAGGGATCGGTAGACCAAAAAACGAGCTACCGGCAGGCAGGAGTTATTACCCGCCACGGCTCCTCTTGTTCCTCTGTAGAGAGAGAGAAGAGACAATGGAAGAGAGAGAGAATCGTCCCTGCCTCAATCTAAAATTGTGTGTGTGTAATGTACATTTGGCTGCAAACAATGGTGGCTGTAATATAATGTGAGAGCATGTTAACTCCCAATATTCATCATCCAAAAAGGAGATTCCTGGTGTGATCAACTTTCCACCATCAAATCATCCATCTCTGCTCTCACTCTTACTCTCTGCATGTGTGTTGCCTCACAGACTTGAGTCTTTCCAACCGAAAACTGTGTCCGCTTTAAAAAGTCTATACAAATACACACATGATATACCCTACCCACCTACAGCCACCAGCATCACCAAAATCCCTGTACAAATTGACGCGTCCACAACGGAAAAATCACTAACTGTCACTTTTTCTGCACACCCGTTTAACTTTCAACTCTCAAACCTTTTACTCTCCTCCTTCTCCTTGTATTATATTCTATAATAAATGGAGGATGTAGGTATGGAATAGCATGGATGGCACAAAAAAGTTATTTCAACTCCGACGGGGGTCCGCTACCTCTTTTCCCTAATAATACCAGCTCCCTCAATTCTCATCATATTTCCTCTTCCACGACACACACACGAATACACCTTTCCACACACACACAACAGTCAAGTCAGTTTCTTATTCTCGGCTTTTTATACAATAAAATTGTAGCAGAGGATTTTTTGGATTGGACATTGGTGGTCCCCTTTTTTTAATTTTTGACTCTTGACTCTTCATAATTTTTTTCATTTTTTAAAACGGATTTTTCACGACAAATTTTTTTGTTATTTTAATAGCACACGATTTATCTGTGTACTTTACCTATGCAGTTGTGAATGTTGTCGTTTTTCTTGTCTACACTGTAGACTCTACAGACATGATAACTCTATTTGTGAAAAAGATGGAAGAAAAGGATTCAGAGTGTGTAGAATGGAAATGGGAGAGATACATTAGAGAGGGTTGTCGACTGTCGTGTTCCGTGTTGTTGAAGAGGACCAGGGAAGAATAAAAGAAGAAGAATCTTTGAGTACATTTTATATTCCATATAGAAATAGAAAGAAGATATTAAAAAAGGTAGTCTCGGGGAATTGGCTGAGGGAGATTTGAAGGATTATTGTGAACTCATGTACCACTTTCATCTAGTGTGTGTGTGTGTGTCTACTTATGTACGTGTGTGTGTGTACTCAACTTATGCAATCCCCAATTGCCCGTGTGTATGATTCCTTCCCCGTCCTAAACTGTGGACTGTACATACAGGATAATTGACCATCTTGTTGAGTCTCTCAAGTGTTTTTTCAATGTAACAAGAACAAGAGTCCCTCTTCTTCTTGTCCATACATATATGTATACAAATATACATTCTACGGGTAGAACCAAAGCCAAGAAACACACATACACACATTCTTGTGCAATTCTTGAGTAGTCCCCTTCTGCGTGTGTGTGTGTGATACAATAAAGTAGCTGGAAATTGTTCACATTTTTATGCCATAAAATGGACTCACTCACTCTCAAGTATTTTAGTCAGTCAGACTGAAATCCCTCTCAAAACTATAATAAATAATAGAAGAATAAAGTACAATACTTAAATGTTGCGTTTAGTCCACACACACACACACACACACACAGAACTTGAAAATTTAAAAAAAAAACTTGAGCACAGTCAACTGGATTTTGAGAGGATGAGGAGCAGCTTATTGTATCATTCAATGTGTATTTCTATTGTATGTACAACTAACACTGGAAAATATTACTTCCCTCTTCCACTCCATCTTTCTTTCTACAGTTCCTACCTCACAAAAACTGTTGCAAACACACACACACACGCATTAATATTAAACGTTTAAAGAATTACTCTGTATATACTGATACAAATTTCCTCTTAAATATTCAATGCATTAACACAATAATATTTCATATGCCTTAATCGTCTCCCTTCATCCTTCATAGTTACATTGTGTACTATGGATAATACGAAAGAAGATAGAAACTTGTTGAGATTTACTTTTTCTTTTTTTATTGTACATACTCCTCAGAAAAAGGAAGATCCAAAAGAAGTAGGAGAAAGGTAATCGCTGGATTGGCAACTAAATGGTCAATACTTTCTACACATTTTTTCAAGATGATCAAAGGTAGTCGGAAGAAAGGATTGAATCGTCGATATACAGATTACAGTCTTCTCTACTCTATTCGAGTATGATGGCATCGAAAGAGAGAGAGAGAGAAGGAGAGGAGGTGGAAAATTATCCAGGGAATTTAGTGGATTAAATTTACTGGAAAGAAACTTGCACCGTGTGTCTGTGTGTGATCACAAAGAGGAAGAGAGGAAAAAAATTCATGGCTTATAATGGTCCTTCTCAAAGCCGAGTTCCAAATAGCGGCACTATATAATTTCCTGCATTTTAAGCTCATCGGGTCCATCGATGGAGATAGACTCTGTGTGTTGTCCCCCAACCTGGACTCATTGTGGTTAAAATGCATATGATGAGGATGATGATGTCTCTCTGGACTCCCTCCTGATTTGTCCGGGCCCGTACAGGAGGGTATTATGCACATTTTCCGATGTGCATAATGCGGTTCTTTGTGGCCTCTTTTTATTAATACGTCAACCATATTGAACCTTGTACATATCCTGGATGTGTGTGTGTGTTATTTTATTTGCTATACAAATAGTGCTTTAGCTCCTGTACAACATATATCGTATCCAACGACGGAGGGGGGTGGAGGGGATATATTTGATACAATGAAAAAAATCTTCTCTCTCTCTGTATGATATCACAGAACATCAGAGGAGAAAGAGAGATATTGTTGGAGCATTGTAACTACACATGAGGACTTATGTACACACACAGTAGTCCTTTTTGATGTAACGTGTGTCTGTGTACAACATATTTTGTAATGGGGATATTTGAAATAAAGAAATGATGTGATATTCTCATCTGTTCAATTGGAGCCCTGTACAATCAACACACACACGCTACACACACACATACACAACTGATGGACTTCATTGGTGGATCCTCCGTTTGCCTCCGTTGTGCCGAATCTATTTCACAGATCGTTCTTTTTTTATGTCCACTACTACCACTAATACATACGCACATTATTGTAGACCTTACCTATCTGTACCAGTGTGTTGTGTGTGTGTGTGGACATGATTATTGTGATGGAGGAAAAGGCATGGACAATGAGAGGGGTTTACAAAATGTTAGCTGACAGTGGGCTGGCCATCACTGCTAAACTTGTACATTACTACATACAATTTGTGTAGTCAGAGGAGGAGGAGGAGGAGGAGGAGGAGGAGAATGGAGGAGGATGGTAGCACTTGGACAGACAAGAAGAACATATGTACCCCATTGATCACAATTCAATTCACCTCTGCCTCTATCCGCCCTTTCAAAAAAATCATTCTCATTTTTATCCTGATAATCCACCAAAATCACTTCTTTTCACTCTTGGCTTTTCCCCCTGACAGCATTTTACGCCCAGCCAACTCCCATTTTCCATGAGAGGAAAACAACTCGAAAAAAATGAGCTCTACATCCTCCTCTTTTGCGAGTACATTTTTAACGCTGACCAATTCAGTCTTTTGACATTTGAATGGGTAGCAAACCACTAGCACTAAATTAGTCTCCAAATTGTTGACATGTTCTTTTCCTGGATTTGAATTTCACTGGTAAATCAAATAAAATTTAGTGTACAGTTAATAATTAATACACAAATGTTTGATACACTTTTTGACAAATGACAAATTGTTTATTGAGCTATTAAATGATAATTACAATGTACAGGTAGTTAAATATAAATAGGAAGGGAGTATTGAGCAATCGGATTTGATGAGAGATTAGACAAGTCATGTTTGACTCAAGCTATAATAATAGATAAGCTATTTAGTGGATTTGGAGGTTGGGAAGGCCAAGGGTGTACAAAATAACAAACAAAATAGTTTGATTGTCTCTTGCTCATGTCTTTTATCCCTTTCTGTTAAATCCGGATACTTATGAGTGTACAATGTGTGTAGGACTTCTGCCGAGACTAGTCAAAAGACACACACACACACAAGATTCTTCCTGGAGGGGGAAAAAGGAAGAGACTGTGTAATAATAATGAATGAATAAAAGGATCAAGGATCTCATGTACAAAAATTACTAAATACCAGGGAATGGGGATGAGGGGTTAGGAGGACTTAAGCACTAAACTAGCAACACCAAAGAATGGTACTGCAGTACATGCTGTGTGTGTGTGAGAGAGAGAGAGAGAGAGGTAGTGTACCTAGGTCAGGACGAGGACACGGAAAAATGTAAGATACTTGATTAGTGAGTACATCATTAAAAGGCTAGGAGAAAAAAAGATGTATCGAGAGATTAGTTGTTATGTACCGCAGACTGGGAAAAGAATGATCATCATTGTGTGTGTATGTGTGTGTGTGTGTGTAGGAAAATAAGGTGAGGTTGAAGAACGACGGCGGATTTACGCATATTTTCTCCTTGACAATAGTCAGTAATATATAAGGTAAGGTAAAGTTGTACAGTTTGTACTTTTTATAATCTGTTTTGCTCCTTGTCAGTTTTTTCTATTTCTCCTTCTCTTCCACTGACTCTCTCTCTCTCTTGTCGAAGCTATATAACTCGGGATATGTGTAGTTAGTCCATCAAGATGAAAAGAACGAATAGGAAAAATGTACCTTAAATTTTAACACACGAGTTTTGGCGTACATTTAAACTGTAAAAGACGAGTGGTCATACATAAATACCGAAGGAATTGATCTCTATTTACTCAAAAGGGTGAAGTAAATCAATTCATCAATTTTTTACCAACAAATGAGCATCAAATACCCAAAATTGTCATCATGGGTTAATTTAAATTGTGGAGTATTTTTCGTTGGGGTTATCAGGGAAATTGGGAGACATGGACAGGAAATGAAGATAATGAATAAAATTTGGGGATTTTGTGTAGTAACCGTGATAAGTATTACATTTTACATGGGTTGAGTGTTGTACACTACAGATAAGGTCAATGAGATGGAAGAAGGTTGATACTGTCAATGCAAAGTGTGTGGATGTGTAAAATCATAAAAAAAGATTGACAGTCGGGTGCCGTCTTCTTTTTTCCCTTTTCGGCTTTACCCAAAGCCTTTAATCCTGTTATCCATCCTTCATACCCTGTTGACTCAGCTAACTTAACCTGTCATCTTTGATCTTTCTTTCTGTTCGTCTTCATCCATTTCTTCTTCTCCTTCTTCTTGTGTGTATGTGTGTGTGTATGGTCGAGTACAATTGAACATCATCATCATCTCCCTCGAGGTTTTCTTCTTGAACTTGTTAAATTCCTGCTAAATACCCATTTTCCTCTCATTTCAAAAGAGGTTACAGACTCCTTCTCTCTCTCTCTCCATGAATCTATACAATTTTGTGTAGTCTCAAATCTGACAGAGTTTTGTCCCTCCTTCTCTTTTACTCCTTTTGCCATTCACCCACGTTCGTCCCCCCGCTTAAAGACTTAGCTACACAGGGATGTTGACAATGTTCAAACATAAACACAGGCCCATGTCACGGATTACACTTAAATACCTTGTAAATATATTATAAGGTACATGGAAGTATGTACTTAGGTGGTTTGTACCTTCAAGGATTACAAATTCCTTCACTTATTTTTAACCATTTTTGATCAGCAGGAATTTCCGAGATTTTGGACACAAAATGTGTCAAGTTGTTATAAATCTGAATACACATGAAGCAAAATATTCTTCCGTTTCATAATTTCCATCTGAATCAAATCGAGGAATGATGGGAATAGTGTGGTAATAGCCTGAGGTCATGTTGTGTCATAATATGATCCTCTTCAGTAAGAAGGGAGTGCATATTAATACATATTTTATTCTGTGATTTCACAGTGGTAAAAGAGTCCTCATAGTGTGTAGTAAAAAATGTTTTACATGGCTAGGTACACTTACGACGATTCATGAGAATCAAGGGAGAAAAGGGAGACCCCCCCAACAACAAACAGTAAATTGTGACAATATAATATTATGTCCAAAAAAAAGTATACATTGTATGTAATTGTAGCTCTCCAATTTGAAGCATCTCAACGTGGAAGAGAGTGAGAGAGGTATCAACAAAAATGAGCCCTCCACAAAGTACATTTTTTTCAAGTGTCTCCACAATTGCCAATCTTCAGGAGGCGAAGGATAATAGGTTTATGTGGGACCTTTATTTTAATTACCTGTCCTTTAAATCAGAAACTAGAAATGAAAGCGTTATAATGTGAAGAGGGAACCTTATTTTGTTGGTTGTGTGCAGAATTTTTTCTACCTCTCTCCTTCTTCCTCTTTCGTCATATTAAAGAGTAATTAGTAGTTTTTAAAAATGAGGATATATTCAATTTATAAGGGGACTAAAAAAAGGTGAGTGCTATAATAGGAGATTAGGTGGATCCTAGAACTGAACTGTTAGGGGGTAAAAAGTCATCATGATATGTATACTTATTTACAGAGAGTTTGTAGTGGTAGGACTGACTTTAGTTGATGCATGTAATTATTGAAGAAGCTTCATTATTCTGACTGAACGAGCAAGGGAAACGAGGAGGGATCGTCTTGTTCTTTGTGACATCAAAAGACCTCATCACCGTTTGAAATTTTTTGACTATTCCATGTATAAGGACTCTCACCAGATTTCAGTCACACACACACACAGAGTTGTTCTCATCATCAAATGATCTGAGGATCTCTCTCACCACACACCCCACAAACAGCCACATGCATCGCATGTGATGATGATGTCTACTTAAGGACTTCAGCCTTTACGTATTTCTTTCACTTGTGTATTTCTCTCCCTCTCTTTCTCTCTGTCAAGTTTCAAAATCCTTCTAAAGAATTTGTCTATTCGTTTCACGGCTTTATTCTGCCACTTCAGCTCTCCTTTTACAAACTTTATGCCCAATTTTTCACAGTTGATGTGTATTTAAGTACATATGTCCTGAGATACAGTTTCATTCCCTTTTATCCCAAAATTATTAGTACATACTCCTTTTTGAAAAGTCAGAACATAAAGAGTCCTCCTTTGATAGTAGTATATGGTAGTATTTGAATTGTTGTTGTCAATTTGTTTGTCCAACAACAATATGCATACACTGAAAAATAACTGAAAAAAAGAAGACTGTATTCACAGAATGCTAATCAATTTAAAAGGTCTCCATTATCACAGCTTATTGTGTGACGGAGTAAAAGGGAAAAATAATTTATTATTAGGGTTCTTTTGACTAATTTTTATGGCTCCATGTCACATTGAAATGGGCGAAAGTCGTGTTTCTTGGAATTAAATAAAAATTTCATTTAAAGGGCCCTGACATCACTATTTGACCTCCTGTCATGATTATGGTTTGTCATCTTAACGAGGATGTTTTTTAAATATTTTGAACAATTGGGAAACAATTGGGAGTGTTTGTCAACTGTGTCAAAAAGTTGCTCGTTGTTTTATGCTAATTCCTTTGAATTTTACTTCAATCCTATTTTCAGAAAGCCGAAGATGGTCACTAATGACAGCACTGCTGAAGACTTGGAGTTTCTCATTCTCGAGAATGTAAGCCAGAAAGGGACGGATTGTAGTCTGCTTTGGTGTTAAAGTGATTCTGGAGTATTGTTTTATTAGATTACTACCTTATAGTTCTCCGCATTAGTTTACAAGTAGTTACTCTCTTGGACAGTTTGGCCTTCTGATTTCTATTTGCATCTCTGCACAATATGACGAGGAACAAGTTTAATTAAATACAACTTCTGAATATGAAGTTCTGTCTACAATTACTTCCTCTAAGACCTTTGTTAACCCATTTTGAATGTTTAATAAGTTTAATTGTCCCCTGAATCATACTGTATTTTTCAACCTATCCGAGACTAATTTCTTCCTAATCCTTTCTGTTGCCCTACATAACATGCCTTCCTTAATAGAATGGAACATCAAGGCAACATGTCCATAAATCTGACATAGACTTCGTGACCCTTGACGAGACTCCAGGGTCAGGGTGGACTTAACGTTTTTGCAGACGGTCTTTACGTTTGTCCCCATATACGTTTTCCAGTGCAAGGATTTCGTCACAATAAATTCAAATACGTTTCATAGAAAATCTTAGAAATGTGTAACATAGAGAGTTCTCCTTTCTGCGTAAAAAAAGAACAAAAACAAGGAACTGTCCTGGATCAAGATGAGTTAATGACAATTAAACTTAATTGCCAACAACCCATTTAGCGGATTGAGTATACCAGGATGGTGCACAGGTGTTGCATATCATCGTGCAAGATCAATGTGCGACAAGCAGAGGCAAAAGGTAATTGTTTCATTTGTTACTTTATTGTTGAACGAATTGTTGCACATTGAAAGGGATTTTAATGGATGACATAAACTGATCCACTTAATTTTTGTTTTGCAGGTCTGTCCTATCACAATTTTCCTACAAATAATATTCAACGAGAGAAATGGGTTCAAGCTATTCTTCCCCACGTAGAAAAGCCAGAATCGTTCAAAGTTGTTCAAAATTATACAAGGTATTTTTTAAAAATCCATTTTTACTAAAAACACGTTGATATCACAAGAAAGGTATTGTAAATTGTACTGTTTCTTTTTTTTCTCTGAAGGATATGTTCGCGACATTTTAGAAATAATGAGTACTCGTACGATTCCAAGAAAAGAGCTCGTTTAAATTCAAGTAAATATTTCTCTCTCACTTTGTCACATTTCATAAATTGAAATGCTATACATTTTTTAATTATTACTTTCCTCTGTGTATGTGAAGCTGCTGTACCAACTGTCTTCACGAGAAAGAATACAACTCCACTTGTGCAAAGTATCGAATCAATCAAACAAGCTCGAATAGAAGAAATCGAAGAAAATCCTATCGTACTTGAAGATGCACTCGTAAGTGATCCCAACTTTTACAAAATAACCTTATAACATGGATGGAAAATATAAACTAATTATGTAACTGTGTGCTTTTTGACTTTTAACAGATTAGTTCAGCTAATGGAATGAGCTTGCACTCATCAGACCAAGATGACCTGACTTTTGAGAGTCATACAAGCTCAATGAGGTCCCCGTCTTCATTGGAAATTGATAAATTGGCATATGATTTCAGATCGTCACTCCTCACCAACAATCTCCCTGATCCACTTGATTCACTTGATCTTAGCGAACTGCGATTTCCATTACCTCCTTCATTGTCTGATGAAGATTCCATCGGAATTGATTTAGGGGACATGGGAAATAGTTTCATGTCAAATATGGATATTCTCACTCAAGATCTCAACACATGTAAGAATTCGATACGATTGAAATAAATCCCTACAAATATTTACTCGTTTATCATAGTATAATAGAGGTATATAATTTTTGTTTTTATTCTTTGTGTAGATTTATCTACAGGTAGTAGTGGTAGTGGAAAACGTGCAGAGAAAAGAAATCAGACAATGATTACTACTCCTGCTCCTGAATCCCATGAACAAGTTACCAAAGGTGGATCAAATAAATCTGGCAATAAAAGAGGATCAATCCCCAAGAGGAAACTGAGTAGCATTGCCAAAACACCAAAGAAGAAGGACAAGAATTTCGGTTTATTCTCTGTAGAGAGATTTCGTGATTCTGACAAGGACATTGAGTACTATACTGGATTCCCTTCCTACTCTCATTTTGAAGCATTCTTTAATTCACTAGAAACTCATGTGAAACAATTAAAAGTCACTGACATAATGCATGGGGTTGCGGATTTGATTCGTTCGCAAAAAGAAGAAGAAACTCAGGGGCCAAATTCTAGTAGCAGTTTTGATGGTGAATCTACTACTACTACAACTACTCCTGACTCGTCAGATATTCCTGAAACTGAGCAGAAAAAAATGTTGAAGCAGGGACGAGCCATGTCACGAATTGACGAATTTTTTATGACTCTTGTACGACTAAAGAGACGTCTTCCAGAAAAAATAATAGGTAACCAAAAAATATTATGACACACTAATATTAAATTTTGAGTCTCATGGATATCATATAGTAGACTTTTTTAATTGAATAATTTTTTATTTCATTTTTTAGGCCACATGTTTCTTGTTTCTCAACCCACCGTTTCACGAGTCATAAGAGCTTGGACAATGCTTCTATTCAAATTATTCGAACCTATACCGTCCACAAGTGGGATAAAAAAGAAAATACAACACAACGGTCTCAAAAATAAAACAGTTCAACAACAAAAACAAGAAGAGGAACCGTCGCAACCGGAATTAGAGGCAGCCGCAAAGAAGCAAATCAACCACTTTACCAAAAAAGGCTATCAAAATTGCCCATGTAAATAATTTTAGATGAAAAAATTCATTTTAAAAATTTAAAAACATTTTCGGATAGACTTTGATCATGTCTTTTTCTCTGCAGATTCTTTCCGTCAATTGTTCCGTACGGAAGTAGCGCTCTCAATCATTTCAAGTGCCCAAAGTCCAAGGCAGTCAACTACAACGAATGCCACTGCTACTACTACTTCTACTACCACCAATTCTGTTGTGGGGATGACTGAAGGGAATAACAACAACAATAAAGAATCAAAACAAGATGCAATTAAAGTTGATTGTACAGAAGAGGAGGACGTCAAACTATCCCCGATTTGTTCATTTCCTTCCTACTCTTTTCTCGAAGGCTGTGAAGAGGATGTAAAAATTTCCTTTCATGATTCAGATCTTCTTGGATCAAGTGATGATCTGTACCAGTCTTTACTTGTCAGTTCTGTCAAAGAGTAGTTGTTGTTACGAGTGCTAGTTGTTTTTTTTTGCAAATTCCTTGTTATTTTATTTTAGAACATTTAAAGAAAAAGCTTTTTTTAATTCATACAGTATGACGTTCGCCATTAATTATTATTACTATTACAACTAAGAAAGAGGTAGGTAGTTGGATAGACTAACATGTTAAAATTATTGTTGTTGTTCATTCATAATACTTGAGATTTGCCTTGTGTATCGTTCTCAGATATAATTCTCTATATTATATGGTACTGGACCAAAATGTAGTAGATTAATATATTTTAGAACGGATAAACGTAATGTATAAAAAGAATAATAATATTAAACTGGAGAATATTAAATGTAGCTGTTTAGAAAAACAGCAACAACAATTTTTGTTCTACTTGCTGTTATTTTTTCACTTGCCAGAAATTTCTGCATCAAAACACTTC
The DNA here is from genome assembly GCA_009870185.1 of Pygmarrhopalites habei. Taxonomy (NCBI): domain Eukaryota; kingdom Metazoa; phylum Arthropoda; class Collembola; order Symphypleona; family Arrhopalitidae; genus Pygmarrhopalites; species Pygmarrhopalites habei. The sequence goes on from WJFB01000463.1 coordinate 40,888, forward strand.
TATTTTTTTTCTTGGAAGGTTACATGCATAAATTGACTAGTAGTCCTAGCATTACGGCGAAATGTATTAAGTTACCGAATGGTAAAATAATCTATATTGCATATACAGCAACCCCACATACACAAATTCCGTTGTTTACATTAAAGATGAAGTATACATGACTCAGTGGTGTTTCAAGTAAGGGCTAAATATAACGGGCAGGAAAGGTAAATACCATGAGTAAAGTAACATGAGAAGTTTTAAGACTCAGAAAAATGGAAAATTTTGTTCATCACATATTATTTTCACTATTTATTTATTAATGCCAAAATTTCCCTGTGTGATGACTTTGTATCCAGTTGAGTGTGTGTGAGTAAGGCCTACACAAAATGGTAAATCATCAAAAAAAAGAAAAAGGAAGTTAGTCATTTGCTACTTAGCCAGTATCATGCTCAGTCTCATTTGAGGTGTAGTCATTCCACAAATCTTAGGTCATTTCCTACGGAATTCATTCACAATTTACCTTATATGTGTTTGTGTGTGTGATATTCCAACAAGTTTCCGTAATATGTATTTAGTGAAGAAAGTTAAAACTTTTTATATGCACTACTCCATAGCCCTTTGCTAGTGCAGTCATATACTTAGTTTTGAACATAGAGAGCTAAGATTCTTTGTGGGGAGACTCCAAATTCGCTGTCAAAAAATCCTGCAGAAGGATTTTCTCATTTTGTGTTTTCCAAATAGAAGGGATTTAATTCCAGACTAGATATGGAAGAGGATCGACAGATCTAAAAATGACTATTATTGTTATTCCAAGGTCCCTTGGAAGTTGTGAAGTGTGTCGGTGTGTTTCATAATTCTACAAAAATCTTGTGTCGGTTTGTAGTTTCTGTGTAACACAGGAAGAGAGAGGAAACAACAAATCATGTCGTCACTTCAACTCAAGTTTAATTCCAAGAAAAACAGTCTCGATTCAGAACGTGAACATTTTGAAAAATTACAGGTAAGAGAGATAAAGGGGAGAGTGAACTTGCGATTTGCAAATAACATCCCCAAGTTGATAAGAATTTTTGATTTGTATTTAAGTGCAGAGAGAGAGACAAAATTAGCATTTCGTATTATCTAATCTTATCACAAGTTTAATGACAGGTATTGTGTCCCAGTTTAACCCTTTTTCCCTTTGTCATTTTGTGATTTTCATTTGGTAGGAGGTGAAAAACAGCCTGTAATTATTTACAGATCGTATAAATCGGTCTCTGACTCTAGTGCTAAAGACATTTTACACAGACAGAGGATTTTATTTTATTTCGTGTTACTCTCATGAATATTTTGTTCAATTACTACAAAATTGCCTTAACATTTTGTCCGTGCGTGTGTATGTGTTAAATTTTTTATACAAGACATTCATCATTCAAAATTATTTTGAACGACAGACACACCGTGTCCTTGTCGAATTCAACCTTTGAATATATTAGAATTTAATTTTAAATTACTATTAAAGTCTGTCACAATGATTCAAAGTCGTACTTGGTCTGGGTATGTTAAGCGTGAAGATACTCCGCCTATATCAATGGTAATTAGTTAGTGATTGACTACTCACAGAATGTGACTCACATTTGTCATTATCAAAGTACCTGCAGTTTTTCAATTTTTTCAGTGTGCTACTGTGAAACTATCTGTATCTTTTCTTATTTTTTAAAAAATAATAAACCAGACCAAAGTCATAAAAAAGCAGACAACATGCTGCATTAGTAATGTGTATTCCCTTCATGCTTTCTGCAACTAATAACACTGAAAAAAACGCGTCTCTCTAAACTAGAATGTGTGTGCTTAAAATTATTTACATGTTGAGATGAAAAAGCTCTTCATTGCTACAAAGTTTACTTTCATATATACTTATATTTTAATTTGTCTCTTTTTAAAAGGCAACATGCCTGCAGAAGGCGATCAACGGCCAGGTATGTAAATCACTGATTAAAAAAATTTTCACAGGCTTTGCATAGTAATTCATATGTCATATGTTTTTTTTTTCAAAAGAATTTTTTTTTAAAAAAATCCTTATCTAACATATTCGTTTTTTAATGATCAGGAGACAGCTGTGAAGGAGAAGCACGTTCGGAGTAAGAAACAAAACTCATCATCATGGATATTGAATATAATTTACTGTCCCGTTATCAATGCACAGAACACTGTAGTACTCTGAGAGTGTGTCTTATTTTTGGCTGAGTGTATATCATCCCACAGTAGTCTGCTCTTAGCTGTCAACGTCTATGTAGGGGGAAAACCCACAAAGTGCTTAGGAGAGAGAGTTGTCAGGATCACAGCGTTAAAAATTAACATGTAAATGTGTGCATACCATCATCCTCACGTCTTCCAAAATTAGTACTGATTCTTTTTTCCTTTTTATTGTTGACATTCATTTCCTCTGACTATAAAACATGTATTGTATTCTTGCTCTCATTTTTGATTATGTCTTTATTGTATTGTGTATACACGTAGCCAGTAACACGGAGGTAATTGACATTATTACTACTGTTATCTAGAATTTATTTTTTTACAAGGCAATGGCATTCTTATTTGTACAATGAAAGATGGTAATCTTTACGATGATGAGTGAAGTTACATGAAGAGAGTAAAAATTGTTTGTGTTACAACCTTTGGGCTGTACAGAAACGTACAAATTTTGGGTCAGGTCCGTATTGTACAATATTAAGGTTATATATATAGATAAAATTTCGTACCTCGTAAATACCTTACATTATACATGGTTGGATGCAAACTCTTTCAAATGTCTAAATTTTTCACTGAGTCGAGCTGAACTTGACCCTCAAAAATGTCGCCACCTTTGTAGTTATAAGATGAAGCAAAGACTAGCTAAGGACAATTTTCACTTTGGCATATAAATACCTCGTATTAATTTTCTAATTAATGTTCATTGGATGATTTTTGCATTATTAGGCGCAATTATAGGTACCTATCAAGAGAAAGGTGCTACCACATTTTGGGACTGCGTCCTACGTTTACCACTTCGAGAAAATGCGATTGTTTGTTGGAAATTTTGTCATGTGCTTCATAAGGTATTAATGAGATACAAACTACTAAATAATTTCAATTGTTTTGGACAAATGCTCATCGTATTTTTGTTCCTTTACTTTCACAAGGTTTTACGTGAAGGACATGACAATGTTCTCCGAGATTCTCAGAGATTTAGACCGATGCTACAAGAGCATGGACGGTTTTGGGTAAAATACCTATAATTTTTTTCAGCATCAAGTCTCATGCCATTGTTCTTTTCTACAATTTTATTAATTTTGTAAAAATGTGTTCCTAATTTTAGTCTCACCTGAGAACTGGTTATGGAAGTCTTATAAAAATTTATTGCAATTTACTTCATACCAAGCTTAATTTCCATTCAAGAAGTAAGTTGACCTACTACAACCCCATTATTTCATACGTGTTTATTGTTGAAGCATATCTTAATATTTGTGTGTGAAATTCTTTGAAACGTTTTTTAGACAATCGAATCCCTGGGAATTTAGAAATGGACGATCATCAACTAATTCAATGTGCGGGAGACAGCGAAGATGCATAGTAAGACATTTTTAACTAGCATAAGTCAGTTTGCTAATTACATTTCATCGGAAACTCTAAGATTGACTAAGCTTTATTCCAATTTTGTAGTTTTCAGATGTCAGTCGAAATGTTTGATTATCTTGATGGTATCCTTGACCTTCAAAATGAAAGTAAGTTGATAAGAGAAGACTTGTCTTGTTCTTGTCCATGTAGGAATTTAGTCATTATTCTTACAATGAGAACTAACTATTAATCAGTGACTTTTTTGTGTTCCTTCCAGTATTCAAAACTATGGACACGGCAAAGTGTAATTCAATGACAAACGCCGGTCAATGCAGATTGAAACCCTTGATCCCATGTATTCAAGATTCGATGCTTTTGTACGATTATGTAACAAAAATTCTTTTTCGGCTACACGCAAGTAAGTATTCATCAATAAATTGATCATGATGCCTGTTTTCTATAACCAACTATGATGTAACTCAAATGTAACCTCAATGTAACGTTTGTTTGTAGAACTTTCTCCAGATTTATTAGGGGGTCACAGAGAAAGATTTCTGAAGGTAAAGACATACTAAATGACTTTTAAAGCTATTATGTATTTATTTCAATCAAGAATTTTAATAAATGATATTTGTTTCAGGTTTTTCGAGGATTACAACAGTTTTACGAAAAAACAATGAGAATGCAATATTTTAAAAATTTGATCGACATACAATTGCTACCAGCTGTAAGTGTCCTAATTAGGATTAGTACAATTTGAAACTGTCAAATGTTCGACGAAAATTTATTTTGAAAAAATTTGTTTTGTACAGAATCCACCAAACTTTTTAGTTCAGTCAGATTTGGAAAATTACGAAACAAGAAAAGTCACAGTTTTAGCTGAAAGAGATACAACGGATAGTCACAGTGATACAATGTCCATGTCTGATTTAGTCGACCTTGATTTAAATGGTTCATCTTCCCCTTCACCAGATCCTAGCATCATGGCTTTGGTTCTCGAAAAGTATGGTTTAATGAACTACGTATCAATTATATTTTTCATATGAAATTATGAAATCACACCATCAATATTTTTTGCTGCAGGGAACGTATTATTGAGGAGCTAAGAGCGGAAATTGAAAGACTGAAAAACGAATTTGCACAATTACAAATGGAAGCACGAAATCAAATTCGACAACTAACTTTTGAAAAGCAAGAATTAGAGGCCGAACTACAAGGAAAGGTAATTTTTAAAAAGAAACGCTCAGCATTCAAGATGACAAGTTATTTTAAAATACACTAATTTAACTTTATTGCCTTTTAGAATGGACAATTAACAACCCTCAAGAAAAAGGTAGATGAGCTGGAACAACATGAGTGCAAGGGACCACCCGAACAAGTAGAACGATTGGATAGAGCAGAAAGTAGGATTCAATTTTGCATACTCAATAATAATATCCATCCTATTACCATATTATCTTAATGGTTGATGTTGTTTGTTTTCAGAACACATAAAAGTGGTTGAAGAGAAATTTGGGAAAATGAAAGACTTTTATAAAGGCAAGTTTTTTGAGAATAAAACGAAAAGTAGACACGGGAGAGAAAAAGTTTAGTAATCGAAAGTTATGAGCCTTAGAGGTTGAATTTGGGAAAACTAATTTAAAGGCTTTTTTGGGGTATTTTTTCAATGCCAAACGCACAGCTCTCAGAGAGGAACATATTGCCCAATTAAGAAATGTAAGTTTGTTACTGGTGAAATTTCAATACACTACATAATTGAGTTATATTTGATTGAAGACATACATATATATTATTTAATTTGGAATTTGTGTTTTTTATTGATTTTAGAAAGCGTCAGTAGATAAGGAGCTTGTCGACATGAAGAAAGTCGTAGAAAGTCAAAGTGAACTGGGCGTTTTGTTAGAAGTATGTTCAACCAAAAGTTTTCCATTATAAATTTTCTTTATAAATTTGAATAAAAGGTTAATATATTCTGTCACCTCAAACTGAAACTCGTTTATACCATCATGTTACAGACAGTGAAACAGGAGAAGACAGACCTTGAAGCCGAGTTGTTGGACCAACTTAATAAAAAGACGGTGCTTTGTGAGAAACTAGACCAAACTATCATACAATTAAAGTCTCAAGTCGAGGTGAGTAAACAATCCATCATTTACAAATTTCCCTAAATATACTGTCATACTGACTGACTGATGACTCCTATCATTATTATAGGAACTTGACGGAGAAAAAGCTTCAATCGAAGTGGACTTGCAACAGAAGTTAACATCCAAAGAAGCTGTTTGTAGCGAATTGAGTGCATCCGTTGCACTGTTAAAGTCACAAATTAAGGTATGTATGCTAACCTTTTCTTGGTATGACAAATCATAAATTGTTCCACATTCATTGCATTATTGAATGTGTTTGTTAAATTAGACTGTGGAAAGTACAAAAGAAGGCGTAGAACAAGAGTTGAGGCGAGAACTGGAAATGAAAGCTAATGAATTAAAGTCCCTCGAAGATGTCAAAGATGTAAGTTGAATTTTCTGTCATCTTTGTGATATGACAAAAGTGAGTACGAATGAATGGAATGAATGATGCAAAACACGATATTTCAGAAACTAAAAGCTCAGATGGCAGATTTAAGTGGACGTTTAGATGAGATAGCAAATGAACTATCTAAATCGACTGACACGAACGACAATTTCAAAGAACAAATCAAAAACCTTCAACTACAAATGTCTGATAATCAAAAGAGCTTGGAACAAGAAGCTGCAAAGAGATATAGCGAGCTACTGGGTAATCCTAGTGAAAGTTTATATTTTTTCTAAGTACAGGTACACTTCACGTTGTGTTATAGTCTGTGCTATATACGGGATTCTTGTTGTTTCAGATGTTTGCATTAACCAAAGTGATGGTGTTGTGAGGAAAACTCTGGATGATTTGGAGAACCCTATGCTGACTGGAGGGACGGGGTCTTTAGATCATTTCATAATATTTTGTCGAGCTGTCATTGAGGATTCTGTACAGGCTCTCCAGAAGACAACTTCTAAAGGCTTTTCCAACTACAGTGCTATCAAAGAGATATTAGAACAACTACCTATTTTCATCCATAGTAATTCATCTCTGATGATTCATGGATCTGCTACTTCAAGATCCTCATCCGATATACAAAAGGGTGATGGTAAGAACTACAGTCAAATTTTTATCCTTTTGCTTGGTCAAAGCAGGATTCATAGTAATGTTCAAATCTTTTCTTTATGCTTTGTAGAAATGCTGAGTGACTGTCGGAACTTGGGAAATACATTGTTGGAACTCTTGGACAGTTTTAGAAAGAGGCGACCAAATAACGAGGTAACAGTATTTTCTCAGAAAATGAATACATAATCGGATTGAATTGAACAAAGTTGTAAATTACATTTTTTTTCAAAACTTGAAGGTGGAGATTGTTTATCAAGGACTCAACGACAAATTGAAGAAACTGTTAGAGACAGCAAGAAGTATGGGAAGTTCACTCACACCAGAAGCTGACGCAGCAGAAGTTTTAGACAAAGAGTTACTGGCAATGGAACTAGCTATAGAAGAGGCTTCCAAGAAAATGGAAGAAATTTTGAGCAAATCAAGGGCCTCACATACGGGGGTCAAGTTGGAAGTCAACGAAAAACTTATAGATTCATGTATGTTGTATTTTAGTGAAGAAAATTGAAAATAGACCTGTTTTGTGTTGCTTTTGTTGTGTTTTTCACATCACTAACCATCATTCTCTCTTCAAATATTTTGTACAGGTACAGCCCTTATGCATTCTATTCGATTACTTGTTCAAAAAGCCAAGTTATTACAAAATGAAATCGCTGCTCAAGGAAAAGTAAGAAACATTTGAATGAAATTCTCATGTTGAAATCCTAAGTGAGGAGAAAAATGTACTCATAAAATTGTCTAAAACTTTCCAGGGTTCAGCATCTGTGAAAGAATTTTATAAGCGAAACCATCAGTGGACAGAGGGTCTCATCTCAGCAGCAAAGAGCGTGGTAAGTGGTACAACTAATAATTGAACATTTTCAAATAGTTGCAATTTTTCAACACGAGTTTTGAAAATATTAAAATCACTGAAAATAATGTAAAATCACTTATTTTCCCAGGGAATCGGTGCCAAATTTCTTCTGTAAGTCATCGAAATATAATGAAACTGAAAATTAACTGAAAAGACCAAGCAGAAAGCTAATTTGTATTTTCTTTGGTGGAATATGTAGGGAGAGTGCAGACAAAGCCGTCACAAATCAAGGAGCTAATTTTGAGTATTTAATTGCATCGTCACAAGAAATAGCAGCGAGTACAATACAGTTGGTCGTAGCCAGTCAAGTACGCGCAAATAGAGGTTCCAGTAATTTGTCCTTGTTGAAGCAAGGTAAGTTACAAACTTGAGAAATTATTACTATTTTGAATTAAAATTTCAATGCACAATGACTAACTACAATATAAAAACAATTCATAGCTTCCACTGGAGTTAAGACAGCAACTGCTCACGTTGTGGCTACAGCCAAGGTACTTTGATTACTTTGTAACATTAATGAAGTCCCTGTTAATAATTTTCTGTGTGACATAATAAGGAATGGAAAGTTGAAATTTATTTTGAACCTTTCTAGGATTGTGCTCAACTCATTGAAGAGTCAGACGATATGGACGTGACAAAGATTTCTCCACACATGGCAAAGCGAATGGAATTGGAAACACAGGCAGAAGTAAGAAAAAATCTTTTTCATATTATTTTTATTTTCTGAATTCTTTCACAGTTTAGATATGTAACAATATGCTTTTGCTTTTCTTTCTTGAAGGTATTAAGACTTCAGTCTGATCTTGAAAAATCTCGGATGAAGTTGGCAGCCCTAAGACAACATCACTATCACAATGCGGATGGCTAAGTTGTAATAATAATAATCAGCTCATCTTTAATTGAATACTAAATATGTAATAATAATAAATCCAGACCATTTTTCACAATCTAAACATTACAATATTGAGAATATATATATACAATGTAAGTAAATATGACGATGCGACAAGATTAATTCATACTCTGTTTGAAACTAAAGCTAATTGTCCACACAAGGCTTTTAACATTTTTACAATATTTTATTACTTGTAATGTAATGACGAGGATGTACTAAAATTTCATGTAATATTTTTTGCTTGATTTTAGAAACTTTAACTCATTCCTCCTTCTCATTCCTTCACATTATGAGCCGAAACATAAAATGTAATATTTCTACTATCTTTAAATACATACTATGTACTAGAGTGCATTTTAATTACTGTTTCTTACTGTGTTAGTTTTACTGTCTTTGTACAAGCAGCGTCATAGAATAGAATTGTTCCTTTTTACTAAATGATGTAAGTTAATAAAGTACATATATATATAATTTTTAATTCAATCTGTCAATTTCTCAGCCAGTTTCTTTTCCTCAAAACACATGTGACTTTCTCCGTATCCCCGCCCACATTATTATTTTTTTCATGAGAGACTACTTTCGTACTGTCATCATAAAATGTTCAGCACAAAAATTGTTCAACAAATTCTACCTGCATTGACGGTGGAGAGACTGGAAAATTTCCAGTGGAAGGGCAAGGGGGTAAGGAAAAAAGGTTAGCCTAGATCGTATCACTCTAGGAATCCTAGCTACCTGGGATGATCTTACCTTTTCCAAAGAGCATATAATAATTTTGTTGTTGTTGAACCTAAGAACGGAGGAGGACAACAGGAATTCTTCTGTGTGTGTCACACTTTGCTTCTCCACCAATCCAGATCTCAGTTTCGTGGTAAGTTGACTTTGAGTCCCAATTGAAATGCACCGTGGCGACTCTTTTTTTTTCTTACTGGACTTGCTGGAGCAACTCAAAACTGGAAGATCAACTATGTCTACACTGAATTAGCATAATGGTGTTGCTGTCATAGGAGGATTCTATGTGCCATGAACATGTGATGGTGGATGATTAATTCCTTATGATACCCCATCCCTGCATACAAATGTTGTGTGAGGACACAAAAAAATATAATAATAAAAAATATTATGTATAATTTGTAGAAAGCCTTGATCCTTTGATTTTACGACATGATCATTATTGTAACATTCATTTGAGTCGAGTTACTTGAATTTCTCACATCCCCTAAATCCCTTCTCTCCATCCAAAATTTTCCAATATCCATTCTACAAACAGTTTCCGTTTATTTAGTTCAGAGTCCGATTTTTTGTTTCTAAATCTCAATTATTTTCTGATAAAATGGTGAGTAACTTTCCTCCCCTTACAGAAACTGATTCAAAAGTCTTAACCAGTTACGTGAAAAACATTTTGCGCATTTAACTTGGTTATTACACAACAACACAGGGTGCTTCCAAGTGACATTGTATTAGGATATTAGGAAATAACAATAAAATTATTTTTAGTGTTGTAATAAAAAGGAGATTTTATATTTTTCTCTTCTATATATTACAGACTACCTACACAGACAAGGGACCCAAAGTAAGTCAACTTAGTCTTATTTCAAGCTGATCAGTGACAACTTGTCACTGACAGAAGCTTTTCCATTTTTCAGAATGGATATGAAAACGAGATTTCGTTTTATTTTTTTAGCCACCAAGTGGAAAATTCACCCGATTCGACCATCTTACATTATGGGTTGGAAATGCAAAGCAGGTAATATCCACTTTTACTGTATAACTCTATATAACTTAACTGTAGTAAAGGAAATTGAGAGAGTTTATTTATGATCATGTAAAATTAAGTTATTACACTACGTGTAGACAGAATAATGTAGTTTAAGAATAGGCTGAAGAAATAGTACAAAGTTACCCCAAGTCATTCTATTCTCGCAATGGAAAAAGTACAAAGGGAGCGAGTGGAGTGAAAGTAGGATGTTAACATTTGTCTCTGAATGTGGGTCTCAGACACTCTCAGACTTTGGATGACATGAGAGTTAAATTTGCATATTATAACAAGTACGGTCTACAGAGAGAAGTAATAATGCCATCACGTCCATGTCTTAAATTTCCAGGCAGCCTCATTTTATTGTACCCGTATGGGATTCGAGCCTTTGGCTTACAAAGGACTGGAAACTGGAAGTAGAGGTAAATCTCCAAGATTTTATTAATGTAATGCGGAATATTCACACACCATATGCTAATCACTGCAAATTATTATTAATATTTTTTTTTTTCTGTGTATGTAGATGTGGCAGCCCATGTCGTACGACAAAACAAGGTCAGTCCGTAATTTGTGTCCATACTTTCACCCCTTCAAATTGTTCAGACTCTGAAGCTCAATTTTCTCATTCCCATATTTTTAGATTATCCTTGTCCTCATGTCGGCATATGAACCTTATAATCAGGTACAATTTTTCTTGCTTGCTTATTGTCACATTTCCCATCATTGACATCCCTTGTAAAGTCTATAAATATTAGTTTTAATTGTCTCATGACCTGTGATGCTGAATGACATACAAAAGTGTATCCCTATAGAAAAAATTGCTTCAAAATAAGGTTAATGATTTTGTCACAGGTGATGGGTGACCATTTAGTCAAGCATGGCGACGGAGTGAAGGATGTGGCTTTCACTGTTGAAGATTTGGACTCCATTGTGCAGGCAATTTTAGTTTTTCTTCTTTCTCCCTGGAAAGCTTTCTCCTTGTCATTTGAATGCTATATAGATACCGATGTTCTAAATCACTGACCACAATAGTTAGTGACTTAATCTAATGACAAATTTTGCCAAAATAATTTTCCAGAGAGCCAAGGAGAGAGGAGCCACAATTGTTAGAGACATTTGGGAAGAGAGTGATGAAAATGGAACTGTCAGACTTGCCATGATCCAAACAGTTAATCCTTATTTTATTAATTTTTTGAAAAAAGTGACATTATGTAATTGTAATTAAAAATAACTACTCTGCATATTGTACTTTCAGTATGGTGACACTACACACACCTTTGTTGACCGTGGCAACTATCAAGGGCTATTCCTCCCCGGTTTCAAAAAGTCAATTTATGAAGATAATTTGGCTTCAAAACTGTAAGAAACAATTCTTGTTGAAATGAGAGATATAGAGCATATATTTTTATTGACCTTACACCCTGTTTCACATTTTAGACCACCATCAAAATTGGATTTTATTGATCACGTGGTGGGGAATCAACCAGACTTGCAGATGGAAGATGTTGCTAAATGGTATGAGACAAGTTTGATGTTCCATCGATTTTGGTCTGTGGATGACAGTCAAATCCATACTGAGTACTCTGCTCTTCGTTCCATTGTTGTTTCAAATTGGGAAGAGACCATCAAGGTACATACCTTTCACCCACACACCAATGGAGTGCATACCATTTTCCATTGGTGTGTCGGTGAAAGAAAGAGAAAGTATTTTTGTAGGATATAGCCTGTAATGTTTCTTCATTTGTTATTCGTCAATACAAATGTGTAAATATGATTTGTCTGTTCTGATTACTGATACATAGATGCCGATCAATGAACCAGCACCAGGGAAGAAGAAGAGTCAAATCCAAGAGTATGTTGACTACTACGGAGGTGCAGGAGTTCAACATGTGGCTCTAAACACTCAAGATATTATTACAGCTGTGAGACTCTTTATTTACCCCAACTTTATCATTTACACAGTAAACTGCAACTGCAGGGATTTTTGTGACACCCTGAAAATTGCCAAAGTGCACACCACTCTTTTTACGATGTTATGTACAAATCTAAATATCAAAAGTTCTTTTCCTTATTGCCATTTTTTGTCTCCTGACTATCTTTACTCCCTGATCATGACGTTAGTGTGTGTGTGTGGTACAAATGACTATTTCTGAATTGTTTTTGTACTTAACTTGAGTACAACTTACGCCTATTCTTCAATATAAAGTGTGCCTCATCTCCATTCTCGGAAATGTAAGAGATAGACATTTTAAAAGGATAAACTTTGTTTTTTATTCCCGTTCATGGAACAACTTAAAACTGAGAATTAGGTTTCTGCATCAACTTTATGACTCGTACCTACATTTACAATTTTCTTTTACTCTCTCACTAGACTACGCACGTACACACGCACACATTATGAGTGTAGATTATGCACATAAAAAATATATATTTGTCTAGATCTAATGAAAGTCAAGAACAAAACAATGGGAAATGATTGACATGTTTATGCTGTACAACAAGGAAAAAGTTTTATGAAATGTGTACTGATGATATTGAAATTTAATTATTTAACAGGTAAAAGCACTTCGTGAGAGAGGAATGGAGTTTCTCAGAGTTCCTTCCAGTTACTACACTCAACTTCGAGAGAATCTTAAAAATTCCAAAGTCAAAATCTCTGAAGACTTGGATGCAGTTCAAGTACGAAAGTTTTTCATCATCAGAACAAAAAAAATTTGATATATGATCATTATGAATAAGAATTTTGTAAAAAATAATTGTAAAAATTTTGTAGGCACTTGATATCTTGATCGACTATGATGAGGGTGGTTACCTCCTCCAGGTAGAATATATGACATTTTCTCAAAATACTTTTATAATCTTGTAAGAGATCATTTTGTGAAAATTAAATTATTTTTTTCAGATCTTCACAAAACCTGTTCAAGACAGACCAACTCTTTTCTTTGAAGTTATTCAACGTCACAACCATAATGTACTTATAAAACTAATTTCAATGTACATAAGTTAGTGTGATTGTGAATTTTTATTTTTTAACCTATCGTCATTTTCTTTATGCAAAATTAGGGTTTCGGAGCTGGAAACTTCAAGGCTCTATTTGAGGCTTTTGAGTCAGATCAAGATATTCGGGGAAACTTGTAAGTATGCCAAACAGCAATGCACAAGGCTCATTTCGGACTTTCTCGTCCTCCCTGTCAAAACACTTTTCTCTCTAACCATTTTTTCTTCTGGAGTGACTAAAGAGAATCTCAGCCTCCTCTGCACAACAAATTCTTTTTCAAATTCACTGTGAAGGTGATATGATTTCTGTGTGTATAAAATACAGAAATAACTTTCTTCTTGACTAACTTGTAAAACAAATTTATTTCAATACTTTGTGTACCGTTGAGCCAATTTTATTTTATTAAAAAAGATAATTTGATTGAAATTCTTGTAAAATTCAAAGACGGTTATGTACAAATTAAAATAGTTTCTCAAATGTATTCGTAAGATATTCGCAACAGAATAGTTATTCATTTTTCCCAATTCATCTGAAATTATCCACTTTCTACTACATAACAATTGTAAATATTAAAAAAAAGTAATGATTTAAGTACCAGCGTTGACCAATATTCTCAAATAGAGAATCTCTATAATTTATGCACATAACCGACTGTTTGGACATGGGAGAATGGTCCTTCTCACGACGTATAATACTTTCTCTCCTTCCCCTGAACACATTTCTGTTTTTAGGTTATGTAGCCAACATTTTTGAAAATAGTCTACTGAAGAAGATTGATTGGCTACAGAGTGCGTATTTGATTGGGAGGAGAAAAAAAACGTCAAAAGTTTCCTCTTGGTAAGCTTGAACAACCAAATAATTCGTAAAAACCAAACGTCCTACTTTACACAGTACTACTTACATACATCAAGTCCCATACAGCAAAGAATTTTGTCTATTAATATTGAGAGAGACAAAAAAATGGCAAAGATAACACACACACGTTTTGTAAAAATATAACTTTTTTGTGCAATCTCTCACATGTACATGTACCACATGAGATACACTTTAGTGTAACCAACAAAATCCTTTCAGACTTGCGTATGTACGAATGTATTTTCATGTTTAATACTTATCGCCAATTATCTCGCCATTTCAAGAGAGAGAGAGAGAAGGGGATTTTTTGGCAAGCTTCGTTAGAATCATAAAATATACATTTCTGCTCACTATCCATTTGTTTATATTCTGAAATCTCTTGGAAAGAGAGAGAACTGTACAGATGTTTCATGTTCAACACACACACTCTCATCTGTTCATGGAAGGTCCAGTGACCTGAAGACCGACTCCACGCACCAACCTTCTCTGCGTGTGTGTGTAGTGTGTGTACTGACCCCACTTTGGAACGTATAAACAAATCATGAGCACAAGAAGCAATCTGCACAGTGTATAATTACCATATCAAACCCGAATGTTTTTTTGTTAACACACACACGAGTGAGCATCATGATGATCTACCTTTCAGTTAATGGCACTTTAGGACGTAGCAAATGCGTAGAATCTAACAACTCACACACACACTTACGACTTATTGACTCTTGGCTGCAGTGTACTCTGAATAGTCAAAGAGAATTGAGACGAAATCGGTCATAAACCAAAAATCAAAGGCTGTACATGTCAGCCTGTAATAAACAGCAAGAATAAAATATGAAAAACAGTTGTACTTACGCCTCAACTACGATACGAGACACACACATCATCAGAGGACAAGGCTATTATCCTTCCTTTCTCTCTCTCTCTCTCTTTCTGTGTGTATGTGTTCATAACTCGGAATTCACAATGCAATTGTAAATGGCATACCACAATTTTGTATCACATAAAAAATTTGCTAAACGATACCTCAACTCTTTTACTTAAGTGTTATTTATTTATTCTACACACACACACTAATTGAGTGCGTGTGTGTGTGGACATGAGCCAGCATAAATAAAAGTTTTTAGAATTTCAACACACCAAATTAGTTGATGTCTGTATAGTAATAATAATGCACATTCAAAAAGCATTCATCAGGGACTCATAGGGAAAAATATCCATAAAATGCACGTACTTTTTTTCGAAAACAATTAGCAAAAAAATAAAATGTCAGTATTAAAGTAACACTTGAAAGGACAATGATTAACGGTTGGTTGCCTCTAGTCAACATAAAAATGAACACAACTACATTCATTTTTGTGGTATCACAACTTTCGATTATAAAAATATTGATGAACAGTCTTCAATTCATGACTTGTAACGTTTCCTAATTACATGTAATATATGACAAAAATAAAATTCCTTCTCAGAACTATTACAGTTCAAATTATTAGTCGACAATCTAACTGGATGAAATACTGAAGAAAGACTCGTGTCAGTGCCATCACTGTAATTGTCTAGTTAGACAATTGCCTTCAGTACTATTACCTCTAGTCAGTTTTCTCCAGGTTGACATCCGTCGAGCCTGGAGAACGAGATGAGCACAAGGGTGATCTGGAATTGGGAACATCAGTGGCTTTCTTTGAAGTCAAATTTGGATTTGTGCAAAGGAACCAAATGAAAACGGAGAATGGAGGAAGGGTCATCAAGGCAGAGATTAAGAAGAATATACCAGGTAGAATATTTTCAAATGTCGCCTTGTACACTGTTGATGTGTACAATGGATTTGCTATTAATCGTATAATAGCATCTACACATCCCATGAAAGAGTACACCTTTCCAATTTCGTCATTCGGTACAATCTTGGCGACTAGAACCTGTAATAAATAATATGAGGAATCGCCTTTCGCTATTTTTTATGTTCAAATTATTATGTAAAATCCAATTCAGTCTTAGGGGCCGTTCACAAATTATCTTCGCGAAATTTACAAAATTTAAAGGGTACCTATATTACGCATTCTTACGCTAAAGCAATGGAGGTAGGTACGTCCAATATTGTTTCTTATGATGTCAACACAACTTCAATTACCCAATTCAATTATTTTTTTTCAATTCAATTAAATTTGTCCAAATTGGGAAGTCAATAGCTGCAGATTTTTATTCATAAATTTTTCCAACGAAATGTAGATTGTCAATAAGCCTTGGTGACTGTAAGAATGAAAATTGTGAAAGAAAAAGACATTGATAGCCAAACCCTTCTGGACATTTTTTGGACCTTCCAGGAACTAGAAGTTTAAAATTAACTACCCTGTGTAAACAAATGAATTGAAATCCACACATGCACACACATATCCCTTTAACGCACTGTGTCTGCAGGGATAGTTCATACACAGCGTAAGATAATGGTCTGCAAAGGACTGTAGGTACCTCTATAATCCTTCTTATGCTAGCTCAACATAGGTACCTAGGTCAACTGCGTAAGATAATTATTGAACGGCCCCTTACTTTTACAATTAGGCTAATTGTACTATTCCAAATGTCTACAGCAGGAGCTATATACATCATGAATGTATGTAGTCTTGGCAAAGGCATAAACTGAAAAATGAAAATCAGCGTTTCTAAATTAATTTTTTCCATTGAAAAAAACACTGGAACAATCTCAAAATTTCTTACCAAAACACGCTGCAAACTGGCTAACGCAACATACGAATCCAACCAGAAGATCTGACAAGTTTAGAGTGTAACTGAGGAATCCAATGGCCATTAAGCTCCCTGATGATCACATTTTTTTAAAGTTCAATTTGAGAATGATTTATCATAAATTTTTGTGATTCACATTCAATTTGTTACCAATAAATCCGATGAGTAAGCGGTAAGTGGAGAACCATCCATAATCTTGACCATCCCAATTCAACTGGTATCGTAGAAACAGGTAAAATACTGATTCTTCTCCATATTCGGGCATCGAGATGAAGAAGAAACATCGAAAGATGAGAAGAAAAATCTGTACTCTTCCATTCCCTTCCCGTTTTTCCCTTCCCGGGGCATTAGGACATGAGGAATCTGAATATCACGATCTTTTTTTCATTTTCCTAATTATTTTAATTTTAATCTCATTTAAACTTAATTTTGATTCTTGCTTTAGCCCTTCCTTAGATCATGTAATATTGCACAATCTAAGGCGCTACTCGCAAAATCTTTTCTCAATTAATTTTTTCAATTACTTTATGAGCTGCCATTTTCGATTTCCTTGACAATATGCTTTTGCCATTCTAATCTTTCGCAATGACTTATAAACGTCTCCTTTGTCCCATTTGCAATGAAATTATAACACGTAAACACTGGATTGACTGTTCTGCTTGTGTCCTGACTTACCACCGTACATGCCTACCTAAACTCAAGAGCTCTGTGTTCTTTGGTCTAGCAAGAACTGATTGGTCGTGTCAATCCTGCAACAATTTAGCAAATCCAACCGCTCAATCTTCCTCTCCTTCCTTACCAATCCACGGTATCGTAAGCACAAAAATTAATTCAAATGTCTCATTGAATGATTCACCCAACTCAAGTCTAAGTGCCCCTAATTATCCATCTGAAATCAATTTCAATCAATATAATGGTTTAAAATTCTGTCATTTAAATATTAACGGTCTTCACGGAAAACCTGATAAACTAAAATCATTCCTTTCAACTTTTCCTTTTCACGTTTTCACTTTAAACGAAACCAGACTTCCCAAATTTTATATCAATTCTTAGTATGAAATCCCAAATTATACAGTTTTGCAATTTGACCGTGTTCCTTATAATTCTGGTGGTGGTTCATGTTTTTATATCAACAACAACTGCAATTTTCAATCAATTCAATTTCAAACCAAATTTCACCCCTCAACTGAAATTAACATAGTCAAACTAATGATCCCTTTTGTTCGGAAAATTTTACTCATTAACGTTTACAAACCCCCAAAAGTCAATAGTAAGCAGTTTTTAGATTCATTTGAGTCATTATTGGCTGAACTTTTGCCGCTTAGTTTAACAACCATGATTGTAGGTGACTTCAATATTAACCTTAACGACAACAACCCCAATACATATATTTTGAAAGCAATAACGCACATTTACAATTTGAAACAAATCATTAAGTCCCCCACTAGAATCTCTAAACAATCTTCAACACTAATTCACAATATTTTTGCAGAGAATTACGTTAACAATCCCTCAGGCACATTCAATTTAACTTCAAGTGACCACCAAGCCCTTTACTTAATAAAACAGAAAATATTACCGAAACCCCCGCCTAAAATTATAGAGATTATCAAATATTCAGAAATTAACTACTACAATTTGAAAAGGGATTTCAAAAAAATTAAATGGCAGTCGGGCCTTGATAAATTAGGTACCCCCAGCGATCAATTAGACTATTTTCAAACGAATATCTTAACAATTCGACACAAACACTGTCCAACAATTAAAATGAGAGTGAAAGGTAAAAATTCTCCTTGGTTAACCCACGAAATAAGAAACATGACAAAGAAAAGAAATAATTTCAGGGAATTATGCAATACCAAATCAAAAGAATATCAGATATGGAGCTCCTACTGAAAACTTAAAAATAAAGTCACGAAGTAAATTACGTCAAGAAGAACTACTCTAACTACAAGTGTTCAACAGCAATAACATCCACTCAAACTTGGAGTGTCTACAACGAAATCACAAATAAGAAGAAAAATCCCCCGAAACCACTCTAACTTTTAATTGACAATGAAACAGAAATAAGACAAAATTGCCGAAATCCTTTCAATTCAATTTTCTATTCCAGGTCCGAATGACTTTCCTGAAATACAAAAAATCAACGAATCAATATTACAACCCCAAAGCCCACCTACCCCGAAATCTTACTTACAATGCTTTCAAATCAATACGACCCTCTAAATTCAATAAAAATGAAATCCCCCACGAATTTGTCAAGCGATCCATTCACCATCTTCTAATCCCGTTACAAATAATTTTTATGAACTTTTTAGCTTAGGGAATTTTGCCTGAATCATTTAATACTGCCACAATTACCCCACTTTTCAAAGGTAAAGGTTCAAGTACAGATGCTTCAAATTACCGTCCCATATCCATTCAACCCCTCATTGGTAAGATTTTTGAAAAACTAATTTATTATAAACTGTACAACATTGTTGAATTAAAAGGTTTACTTGATAGTCAACAACATGGGTTTCGAAGAAATTATTCTTCCTTCACTGCAGCCTCCTTATTTCAAAATGACATTTTGTCACATTTGGAAAGTCCTCACATGAAATGTGGGGCCCTTTTTGTTGATCTCAGGAAAGCCTTTGATTCAATTCGTTCCTTATAATTATTAGAAATGCTTATGTCTCTTAATATTGATCCTGCAATCCTTAAATATCTTTGTGCCTATTTTTCCCAGAGAAAATACAATATTAAACTTCATTTCCCATAATTTCAATTTAAATAGAGGATGTCCACAAGGTAGCATTTTGTCCCCTTTACTTTTTCCCTTTACATTAGCAAAGTAGGCAAATGTTTGAATAATTCTTCCTACAAACTCTTTGCAGATGATCTCGTTACTTATATGTTCAATACCGACATTAGTAAATTAATTAACGACCTCTCAAAATTACTTGGACGACTACATTCTTGGTTTAGTGACATTGAATTATCAATTAACTTCGCTAAAACAAAATACACGATTTTCCACAAAGGCAATGACACACTACCTGAACACATTCACATTTTGAAATGCCACAACCACATTATTGAGCGTGTCGACGAATTTAAATATCTCGGAATAATTTTTGACAGCAACTTAACATTTTTACCTCACTTTTGGCAGGTACACAAAAAAATTTCTTCTGCAGTAGGTTGTTTAAATCACTTAAAACGACACATAAATGCAAGAGTTTTCACAATTTTAACTAATTCCTTTGTTTATTCAGACATTAACTATTGCTCTCCCATCTGGAGTCGCCTTTCCACTTATCACATACATATTTTACAATCTAAAATAAATTTACTGCTAGGTTCTTATTTATATCGCTCAATTTGCAATAAATATCAGAAACTAAACAAAATTTATCATGCCCGAAACAATTATCCTGATCTTTGGAAAAGATGTAGCCTTCTTTCGGTACGAGAGCGTTTCCAACAATCACTAGCCATTTTCACATTTAAAACCATTGAACTAAAACACATCCGAGGCAGTTGATCACTTTAGTTTCAATAAACGCAGCACACGTCGAAACATGAACCTACCCAAGCATCGTACCAAATTATTTCAAAAGTCGGTTTTTTATCAATATTCGAAAGTCTGGAATGCGCTAACTGGTCAAGCCAAACAAAGCAATATTTCAGTTTCAAAATTCAAAACTTTAGTTGACCAATTGCTCTTGCAAAAAAGGGCATAATTGGACTTGGAGTGGATGAATGACGAATATGGCTATTTTTTGAATTCGGTATTTTGTACTTCACACAATTTGGTTTGCCCAGACCCAAATTTTCGTTT